>KV423948.1:0-48749 GCA_001632435.1 Calocera cornea HHB12733
ACGTCTCTTGCAATATAGAACGGTCTTAACAGTATCCTGCGGTGCTCCCCCCTGAAGAAGGTCAACTAGTGAGGGCATTATCCAAGGCCCTTTCAACGTAGTGCCTTTGGTGTCACCTATGGCGACTTGGAGGTAAACGCCAGTGGCGAGTGGCTTGCGAGTCAGGCGTCCCCTGACATGAGTCCTCTCACTTCCGTCTTCCCATTTGGCTGACTTCTTCCACAGATAAAAATTAGCTGTATATATATATATATAGAATTATTAACCTGTAATTAGCTATATAGTAGCTAGAGCACCATTAGTTTAGCTAGCTATAATGAATGAACTGTGTTGTTTGTGTAAACAGTGAGAACTGGTGATCAGTGCCTGGTCACTTGATACAACATCACCTAACACAAGGGTGACCGGCACTTGACACTTGATTTAGCCTCCGGAGAGTCTAATATACCTCCGGATGGGTCTTGCAACCAGACCTGCCAGACTAACACCCGTCATAATGATATTGAACCCTGCCCAGATGACAGGCATTGCCAACCCGGCGCAGGTGGTTACTAGGCCTGCTCAGGGGCCTTTCAGATGGCCAGCCCTGACAGCCCTGATGGGTCTGATAGGGCCTGCCCATTCCTGAACATATCGCTGCACAACTGTAGATGCAAAACCCGCGAGTGTGCGGACTCATCAATCCACAAATAGGATCACTGAGGCTGAGCATTTCCCTTACAAACCCGGGGAGCTGCCCGCTTTGCGTCTCCCTTCACGCCAATACCGTAAATCAGCCTCTTTCTTGTTATCCCACCATCACTCTTTGTTGTGGACAAGCTGCCCGAATGGCCGCCAGCATTGTGTCTGTCATCTCCGAGCTTTCAGGTGTCCCAGGGTTGGCAACAGCTGTGAACACGCTTATACGGATCCAGGATAACGTCCAGCAGATGTGCAGAAACAAGGTGTGCTTCCTCTATTCCTTCATCATTGAGCCGATGCCGATAATTGCCCGTGCTCTGAACAGGAGTATTGCGAGCTGATGATGGATCAATGTGCCCGCTTGGTTTCTAGTCTACATCTCAATAGGCAGGGGCTGGAAGGCATTGAGCTTCAGAGCATCATTGACTTTGCATGCGCGTATGTCTTGCTTCTTTTGGTCGCTGTTCTATTAGAAAAGACTGAGTGAACTTTGATAGTGAACTTGTGTGTATTGCACAAAAAACGCAGAAATGGGCAAAGCGCAACGACATCGTGTGGTTCTTCAAACAGAACAGGTTCAACAAGAAGCTCTGACACATACATTCGCAAATGAACAGCATCCTGTTGCAAGTGAATGTATGTGTGGTCTTCATCTCCGGTGATGGATGATTTGGTTCTGAGACTGACATGAGCTTCTAGACATCCGCCATGTTTCAAATTGTCAGAGAGGTGCAAACTATGAAGGGCGACCTACAAGATGGCCTGCACCAGCTGAACATCAGTGTCGACAGCGGGTTCTCATCTGTCTTAGAGCGTCTTCCCCAAATTGAGACGGATCCGGACCGCTACATTGTTGCTGATGATGAGTCGGCCTGACAAAGTCATTATTTCGGCTCTTGGCTACATCACATTGTTTTCCGTCAATAGCATATTGACACTCATATTACATAGTGTTGGCTGGACCAGCCGCAGGAATAACGTGTGCAATAGGCATAGACAAATGGATACATCTGGTTGTTCTTCCACCACTCTATTTTGAGCTCTTCCTAGCAGCCTTGAATGCATCCTTCCATCAGTCACAACTTCCCACTTGCAGCGGTCCAGCGTGTACTGTGCGCCCCAAGCTCGCGGTCCAGCTCCTCTCGGACCTCCTCGACCATGACCCTGCTGGGCGCGGACGCATTAAGTGGTATGGACACCAGCTTGTGAGGTTGTTCACCCTTGCCGAACTATCAAGGGCAGGGTTGATACTTTGAATGGGGTGCAAGTCCTTCTTGTGCGCTCACTGCTGATGCCTTGCCTCGCTGCGTACCAGTGCATAAAATATGTTGAATCTCTGACGATGAAATGCATTTGTACCCGGCATGTTGTCGATGTCCTGGAAGCCGAGGTTGAGCGGCGGGGAGTGCGTGCGCCCATCGACAAGGTTGAGTCAGGCCGCGAGGAATGGGTGCTCAAGTGTCTTGTTGTACAGCTGTGCTTGGGGTAGCCTGATACAGATGTCCATGCGTGCAATAGGGGTAAATGCCAGGGCAATGTGCCGACCCATGAGAGCATTGGAAGATGATGCACGCTATGACAAGGCAGTTGTCTACAGCAGTGCGCGTGGCAAGAGGCTGCAGTTCCGCAGGGTTTTGGGGGATGGATCAATGAGGGCGTGATTGGACTAGCGTCTATGTTATAGATGGAGAATACTGAGTGACGGCAGTTCCAGGAGATAGGAGGATGAGCACCTACACTGCACAAGACAAAAAGAAGTGCGCACGATTGCCAGATGACCGCTCATCCGCCCTCGTCTCCTCAACATCATGGTCCTTCTCCGTACAGCCCTGTCCGATCTCCCTCCTCAGGCTCGTGCACATTGCACCGTCGCGTCACCTAAGTGCTTGGTGTGTGTGTGTTTTCTTGCTCTTCACAATCTTCCGATTATGTGTATGACGCGTGAACAGTGGGGTTAAGTTGCGCCGGGGCACAAGCGGTGGATGCCTGCCCATCATGTTGCCAGCTGGTCAATACACACCCGGATAGTGAGAGGCGTAAGAGGCTACAGCCGAATCTTGGAACGGGGTGACGGGAAGAAGCTGTGGCATGCGCGACGGTAAATGCCGAATGGAACCTCTTCATGGTATCAGCTGTGCCCCGGGATTGCACAGTAGATGCACACCCTGGCTGGCCGAATTCTTTGAAGGATGGTCTTCCTGGATCTTGCAAGGGGCCGGAATCTGGAGGGTCAATGTCGATGGCCACAAACCTGCCTCGTCGGACTGAAGGTCTATTTTGTGATCAGCTAGGTTGCTTATGACAGACAGACGAACGTGTCATTGCATGTGTCAACTTGAACAGGATCGTCTCTGAGAAGCTCATTCGATGACAGTCATCAGGGTTTGCGTCCTTTTGCTCCTGGGGCGTCTGGTGGTTGACTGAATGGAACTTGGCGACAGACAAGGGTTGGGGAAAACACCTCTATTCGGTAGTGAGTATACAAACGCGGGCAAAGCCGGAAGGAGATGGTACATCAGAGGGGACATACTGCACCTTCCACCAGATAAGAATACCTAATCATGGGCCGAAATGTTCACCACCCCGTGGCGCTGGGGGATGGAGGGTCTTTACGGACAGCTTCATTTTTGCCCCCACAGGACCCTAGGATTCCATAAAACTGTATGAAGCCCTAACTGGACAGCTTCGGTTTTTGTCTCTTCCTGGGCCCCTGCTGTCCACCCAGGGCTTCTGCCCATGGTTCTAGCAGGACAGCTTTGAACACCACTCATCTTGGGCTTAAGATAAGTAGTGAACTATTTATAAGGTCTGCTTCCGGAAGTCTGAGTTCCAAAATACATCACAGCCACCCCTGGTACCCTTGCTCTGCACATGGAGAGGCAATTCAACATGTGAAAGCATGTGAGCATCCCCTGATCCCAGAGCCAATTATTGTAAGGTGAGCAAAATTGCCTCCATGATGATTGGCCTTGTAACTGTGCTTTTGCAAAGAGTCCATGTGTAGCCCATCAATAGACAAGTCTAAATAAATGACTCTGGGTACCAGGAAGTGAATGTCTCTATAATTATCAATTCCTGACTAATGCACTGACAAAATTTGTGGCTGTACACCTTCTAGGATCAGCCAATCAATGGCCTTGGAAAAGCCCCACTCCAGTGCCAAAGTCCAGAGTTTATGCTTTGACCTGTCTAGGGCAGGACCTGCTTCCAAACCAATCAGGCCCCTGAGCCATTGGAGATAAGCGGGGTTCAAAAATGACCCTCTGGTCCCAACTTCTCCCTAATTTGGCAGAAAGGCTGTCTGGCATTATCATATATGAGGACCCTATCTGTTGGTGTCCTACCTGTCCTCCCAGGGCTTCAGTAAAACTGCATCTGTCAGGGGACACTAACTTTGCCCCAACTTCGGCTATTATTGGCAGGTTCACAGGTATTGTGAGGGCACACAGTCTAGCAAGGCTGCCGACTAAACCCAACTGAGTCGAAGAGACCAAAGACAAGGGATTCGGGGGAGGTCGTGGCTGACAGTATCCAAGAACCAACCAATCGTACCCTTTGTAAGTCCAACTAGGAGATATGTGGGATGTCAAAGGTAGTTCGGATGAAGCAAGCAGAGTTCGGAGGGAGTTTGGGAGTTCGGAGCGGGAGGACGGATGTGATGACCAGGCTTTCTCACAAGACTATGGAGATTCCTCAGAGATCAGATCTAAGGAGAAGCTACCAAAGCTACCGAGGTTTATATACGAGTATATGATCACAGCCTCAGCTTCTCCCGAAACGCCGAGGTGAGACCCGACACTGCCCAGGACACAGCTGAGGCATAGCCCGCACAGCCGAAGCATAGCCGAGTGGGCACTGCCTTACCTCAGCCTGTACCAAGTATCCAAAGGTTTATGCCAAAGGTGCGACTTTGTAACTGAAGACCTGCATGCGGAGCCGAGTTCTGGGGAACTGTTGAAGGTGGTTGAAGGTGTCCGAGTGTTGCGAGATCGTGCCTGAGTGTAAGCCCTGCTTACCCAGAATTCCAGTCCCACCACTCCTACCACTTTCATATACGACACTCCTCATGTTTCCTGAACACTGACCGTTGGGCCCCACTGGGGCCGCATGCCGAGGGCTAAACCCTGATGCCCTCTCAACATGCCAGAGCCGCATCCCCGGAGCCCCCGAGAGGCTGTGCACCCAGGTGATCCCGGACGCCCTCTCAACATGCCGGAGCCGCATTCCCGGGCCCCACTGGGGCCACACCTACACACCCGAGCCTCGCCGAGGCTCGGGCTCCTGCCTATGGTAATTTTCTGTCATTCTCCGTCCCCTTCGTTCTCTATCTTCTTCCTTCCCTGCGGCCACCTTCCTAGTGCTGTATCTAGACGTCTCTTGCAATATAGAACGGTCTTAACAGTATCCTGCGGTGCTCCCCCCTGAAGAAGGTCAACTAGTGAGGGCATTATCCAAGGCCCTTTCACTGAGTTGGCCGAACTTGGTGTCCCCTGACAGGTATTCGGCTACTTTTGACTTCTTCAGCTCTCAGATGACATCTTTGGTCTACCAAATACCGACTTTGGATACCTTGGCACAGGATTAGGTAAGGGTAAGCAAGGCTGTGACCCTTTGGCTGTGCGGGGTAGTACTCGGCTGTGTTCGGATGAGTAATGCTGTGGTCGGCAGTGCTTCAGGCAGTGTTGGGTCTCACTTCGGAGTGTTCGGGAGAAGCTGAGGCTATGTTCACTCTTTTTGTATATAACTTTTGGTACCTTTGGTACCTTTGGTAGCTTCTCCTTAGATCTGATCTCTGAGGAATCTCCATAGTCTTGTGAGAAAGCCTAGTCATCACATCCATCCTCCCGCTCCGAACTTCCCAACTCTCTCCAAACTCTGCTTGCTTCATCTGAACTACCTTCAACATCCCATGTATCTCCTAGTTGGACTTATGAAGGGTACAATTGGTTGGTTATTGGATACTGTCAGCCACAACCTCCTCGGAATCCGGTGTCTTCGGTCTCTTCGACTCAGTGGGGTTTAGTCGGCAGCCTTGCTAGACTGTGTGCCCTCACAACCGTATTGGCAGATACGGTCAGAGGTACCGCTAGGTCGACTCTTATAGGCAGCTCAGATCCAGAGCTCGCAAAGGAGGGTAGGGTGCAAATATGAAATGGAGGCTTGGGGTTGGACGACATTATAATGCTCAGTGTCTTGTTGCTAGGTATAGCTCGAGGGTGAGACCCTTTCAGCATCATCGCAACGCGCTGCTCCGCGGTCGCTCACAATCCCGAGGCACCCTCAGCAACATCCTACAGCCGGATTTGCACACGTCTCGCCGACAATTCCATAAAGACAGTTGGATTTCCGGTATGTGTGCCGATCATCTACGGGAAATATTGGAACTGTTGTGCTGCGTCACTACTATCATGTCCTCGCGGGTGATGCGTATACAGTATCGCTCAAGAAGTCTTCCTGTGTCGCAACTCTCAATAGGTAAGATAAAGGCAAGCTTTAGACAGCTTATTAATTTCACATCTAAGGGCATTAAATACATCATTGCAAACACAGACGTGGCTAACCCCACTCCGGTATATTGACGAGGTAAATACTGGTCACTTCGCGTCAAGACACGGGTATCTTCAATCCCACTTCATCCGCTTCACATACTTCTGGATCGGACTAACGAAGTTGTTCGGTACCTCATGTCCTCTTCCACTGGCGACCTTCAAGATTGCTTCATTAAGCGCTGTTGATCCCAGTACGTCTATGTGGTCAGCAGTCTTCGGCCCTCCGCGCAGATCCAACGTTTCCGGCTGGTGGAGCATCTCGTGAACGGTGACAGGTATCTTCGCTGGATTCCATCGTGGATGCTTCCAGCCTTCGACGCACATGGATCCCAGGGAGATCAGAGATACCGTTCCGTCCCCTTCGCCCATCTTGACCCCGTTCTTGATCTGAACTCAAACATGAAGGCAAAGCACAGCTTGATGATGACAATGAAACGCACCTTGGGCGCCCCTGTGTCGAGATTCACGGATGTATCGATCCAGTGTTTCTCAAACAAGGGAAGATCGAGTGGCCCACGAAGACTCGACCCATTGTTGTACTTGCAGTCATCAGCTTCGCACACAGGATCGGCAGCATCCGGCGCATCTTCGTCTGGTTCGAACGGGCCTTGGGTATACCTGCCAGAATGTCACTGACCAAAGCTTCCCACATCCGACTTCAGACATACCAATATGATCGCTAAGGAAACCAATGACGGTTGAGTAGGGACATGTCACAAGCTCGTGGTAGCGCACCTCAGTCTCCTTGCCATACCCATACAGACAATATATCTTCATGTCAGGTGCGACAGGTAACCTAGTGGAAGCTTAGCAATTCGGATGGCTGATGAGATTGGAAATCATGCACTTGACCTCCAAGGGATTCATCCATTTCGTATGATCGTTATCGTTCTTCTTCAGTTGTTTTTCGTCTCTCTCTAAGCCATAGCTGTAGTTGGTGAACACCATTCGCTGCACGGACATAAGTCATTGATCAACAAATTATTGTTGTATGTACCTGGAATTCGACGGGTGTCCGCTCCAGTACCCAATCACTAGCCTCATTCGCCGTAAGATTGCCGGATAAGTGCACGTGATCGCCATGCTCCTCCTGGAAAGAGAAGAACCGGCCGTGGGTCAAGGTGCAGTTGTCGGGATCATCCGGCGCATGATCTCCATCACCCCAGATATCATTGCCACCCTTTCGGACAGTACGTTAGCCTATAGCAACCGCCAAATGAGATGATGTACCTTGATCCACATGCTGGCACTGCCTGCCCAGCTGCGGAATAGCTGCGCCCGCTCCTTTCGACTGAAGTACCGTTCCAAAACTACGTGAACAGCAATCAGCCTGCGCGCTCACCACAATAGCGGTCTGACGTACCATATGAGCCAGCAGGGTTTATCTCGACCGTATCCTTCATCTCTCCAGACAAGAATGCAGTCATTGCTTTGGCCTACAGATTGCGTTAGAACGGCAGGTATGGACGAACGGGACGACCTACAACTCCAAACATTGTCCCGGCAACATTAATAAATGCTTCGATGTGTTCCTGGGGAGCGGTTAGAGATGGAGATACTACCGGCATTCATAACCAACATACATCAACCCACTTGGGACCACCATTACCATATTTGGGACCTTCGGCTTCGACCCATTTTAGGCTACGATCACTGTTAGATGAAGTTCATGTAACCAGCATCATGAAACGTACAAATACTGAGTAATAATCAGATGGGTGAGAAAGACTGCAAAGGAAACGGCCTACCAGAACAACCTGGACATGACGTGCCCCGGAGCCTGTGTTAAGCGAGATGGACTGAGGAATGCAGTGGAGCACCCACCTCTGAGCCCATGCTATGTCCAATGAGAACCGTCTTCTTGCCCTGCCTTTGTTTCCAATGCTCGATGCGCATCTTCAACAGCGAGAAGTAGTTGTCGCGCTCCTCCAAATTGTAGTACGATAAGCGCCAGTCGTATGCCGCGAGGAAGAGATTGTTGCTATCGTAGTTCAGGCATGCGAGGTTCTCGATGATCTTCGCCCTGGCATAATTTCAGTATACACTCAACATAATATGGATACTTAGACGCACCAGATCCAATATCCCGGAATGAACGTGCTCGCGGCGTCTATACCTTGCGCCGCGCGAACCTTGATACCTGGTGGATCGAGCCCCGTCGTGGTATCGAGGCTGAGCGACTTGACCCAGCGATCCTTATCTGTTAGAACTGCTCGGATCATCCTGCGATAGTATCAATTCATGTGCGCGGAGCGAGTTGTTGTTCTGCGCACGTCGTTGTCCCCCACAATCTCTTCCTGAAGAAGCCCCTCGCCTCCGAGGACGTACTCCAGCTCTCCAAACCCGTACTGACAATCCCGGGCACCATGATGACCGGGAACTCAGCGTTGTACCCCTGCTCTGCCAGATCCTCTCCGACTTTGAAGTCCCTGCTCGCCAACCACTGACGCGTAGGCGCCATCGTCTCCCGCACACTGGACACTATCTGGGACAGCGATAGTTCGAGAGACCAATTCGGCATCGCATCGGAGAATGAGAAGTTGGGGAGATCGAAGTCTTCGAGGGCTGCAAGCTGTGGGGGAAGAGGAACAACTAGGAACAGGGCGACGGTAACTCCGAGGCCAAAGGCAATCAGGAAGACGAATTGTCTGGACATGAAAAACGACTAGAACCAAGAGTCAACATGGGCGCATGAAGTGGGAGCAATGACGGCACCTGGGCTTTCGGCTCGACTATCTCATGTTGGAGCCATTCTATCTCTGAGAGGTCAATTCCAGGAGTAGTGGCAGCAAGGTTAAGCTACGACAGGCTATCAATATCCTGCCTGTGGTGGAGCAATTGTTCTTGGTGCTCACCAGCTTCTGCTTTGTTGATCGCTTCCTCTCCGGAGTCGGAGAACCCGGCGACGGCGGTGGCTGCTCCGGCTTTGGGCCACGTCGACGCATATTTGCACCTCCAAGAGTGGTGAAGAGTGAGGGCGTCTGAGAGAAGCTGCTGGTCGTGTGCGCTGCGCCGCGATCGTCAAGCCGCGTGCCGACGACGCGCTCGGTGGCTCGCTCGACGTCATGCGTTCTCCGGCCGACCTGAACGCGTCCCTGAACGCCACCGGACCAGCGCAAGCTCACTGTCGACGCCGACCTCGCCGCGACGACCCCAAAATGCCACCATTGCCAAGGGCGACGAGCATATTAGACTATGCCCAGCGAGCGATCTCAACTGGTCTTCTCGGGCTCACGGTGCGTGAAGCGGTGCTGGGCCACCAGGGCGGTAGGCTGAAATCTTACCAGCTGTATGGGGTTTATGGGATGGTCTCCGTGCATGAGAGCACCATGAAGGCAGGGCAAGGTCAGTGTACACTATTCATCCCATGTCAATCGTGCTAACAGCGCAATATTACAGAGGTATGATATATAGGATGAGGATGTGGGATATGGACTAAGGATGTTGACAGGCTCTCGCTCGACGGCAGAAGGAGCAAGAGTTGATGGCGGCACAGGTGCGTCCACTGCATACCAACATCGAGCCTTCACTCATACTCTTCTGTAGATCGCCGTGGAAGACGATAAGATTCTCGCGCGTGCAGAAGCTGCTCAGGTGGCTAGCAAGCCGGCCAACCCTGAGTAAGGACGACGTCGCAGCATCTAGACACCCCTCACTATCTCTCACTGTATTGGTATAATGGACATCATGGTATCCCGTCGGATTCTGCTGCTAGTGACTTATACTTCAGTCTTGGGCTCATTGCTCGGCTGAGATGAGAGGATGGACCAAGCAGCATTCACCCGCCGCCGCTGCCGTATCTCTGTCGCTCCCGGCTCGGCGGTACTCTAACTTGCGAGTATGTCTGTGCAGACAACGCAACTACAATGTGCCCTGAGACACGATCTTGATGGGCTCATTGGCTCTACACCTGAGTGCCTGTTGGGGTCGAACTCTGCAACATATTTGGTCACTGAGTCGTACCGGCGTATTTCGGACAAATAGGGGTTTTCGGTGGGCACACAGCCGCCTATTTTGAGATGGCCTTCGGTTAACGTGTGATATATGGATAGACAATCTCTCCACATGTGCAGTGGCCTCGATGAGATATACTTCTCCATGTGTCTCGAGACCACAGAATGTTCTGCGCTTTCTGAACAGGGACCACTGACGCAAGTTGCCTGGCTGGGGCGATTAAGGGTACCACACAAAAGAGACAACAAAACACATCTGATTCATTCAAGTCTTTGCAACACCCCACCTGGTATATGCATTCACCTTAATTCTGTCTGACCTGAACCCCATCTGGTGGTTTCTGCATGGCCATGGCTTCGGCCATGGCTAAGCAGAGGTCATCACCTGAATCGTGGTCAGTACCTGGATTGATGAAGGAAGGGTTACTGGTGCTTACTTGGCGAACCTCCTCCAGGATAATCAGGACCATAGTGTCGTGATCTTCATGCATGTGGAGAGAACCGTCATGCACAAACGCAATGATCCGGGCCTGTACGTCTTCGAGAACTGCCCACTGCTCGATCCTTGCCAGGAGTCGAAACTGCATGGCAATGGGATTGTCTAGTTGCCAATCCGTTGAGTTAGGTAGCCTCCTGATATCATTGGATAGACTGGATACTTACGAGATTCATAGACTTCAATCAACATGATAGATAGGATAGCATGACAAATCTGCTTCTTCTCTTCTGTCATTGCCAGCACCTACAGATGGGGCCCGTTAACTTTGTCAAGTAGCACACTGCAAAATGTTACCAGGGCAACATGTTCCAGATCCTGCCAAAACAAAGTCAGTTGGCTGCCGGTAGAGGCCATGACAGTGCAAGCAATACAGATGATAGGGAGGGGGGACGTTTTGTAAAGTCAGTTGCGCCCCATAAATGGGGTGCAACTGACTGTACGGCATTTTCATAGCATCACAATCATCCTCCCATCAGCCAACGATGGGAGGTGATCGGCCTAGTCGCTCTCAGGGATTGAACCACTGCTGAGCCCTGAGAGTGTATCAAGAATATGCGTGTGGCGGCAGCTTCCCTTCTCCGGAAATAAGGTCTCCAGAATAAAGAAGCACGAGAGTGCTTCTTTCTTTTCGACAACACCCTGATAGTGTGTCACGGTCCCATTGATCGTGCCGCATCTGCTTCCACTCAATGCAATCTGTCTCAATTTCTTCACACGACCCAGCAGCCCAGTCTCTGCCGAGACACGCTTCCAGACAATCTTCGAAGCGATCACTGACGAGCTTCGTACGGCCGCTGTACTCCTGCCTTGGTACTCGCCTCCAAAGCATGGCAATCGTGGAAACATACTGTACCATTACTAGCAATACACTGGAGAGGGGAGACTACCCCTCAGACGAGTCTGAAACTCGCACATTGGCAGACCGATCTTCTAGCGAAGCTCACGTCGGGGTTGACCGCAGAATATGTGACGTTGCGAAGCGCCACAACTTCAGCGACAAGCGACTGATAATGCGTTGCACGACCCAAGAAAACCATGATCTACATCAGCGAGGCTCGATTTCCCACTCCACCAGCTTCAGGCGGCACAGGTAAGTCTCCGGATCGATCAGAAACAAAATTTTGATATCTGATCCCGGGTCAGCGAAGCTGGCAGATCGAAAGTCAACTCCCTCCTACATCTTTGTGAGACGGTATCGTTCCTCTGAAGAGAGAGATGGTCGGGTATTGGCAAGTGACGCAAGCATATGGTTTGCCTCGATCTAAAAAGGCAAATTAGCTGGTACGAATTAACGGCATGGCGCTAATACCTCAGTCACGCTGGAGCCGCTCGCAACGATCGTAGATGGCACTATGGGTTCAATTTGGTTGCGAGCGATGAGGTCAATCTGAGAATGATCATCATAAATCAACCCTGCGCCATAGCTGCACCACTTACTCGAGCCGTTAATGCTGCAGCTTCCGCGCGGGATTTTACGGTGCCCTTCACATTAGCTGGAACAGCGACATATGCCGTGCCCTGCGAAGCTTTGCTACTGTCGCCATTGACTGTGATTGCCGTTGTTTTCAAAGATGCATGAACCGCTTCGAGATGTGCGTTGTATACAAGAGCTTGAAGGTCGGCTCCTGTATATCCCTCGGTGCGCCGGGAAAGCATACTGAGATCCATATCGGCGGAGTAATGGACTTTCCGTCCAAGAGCTCGGAGGATCTGGAATATGAATCAGAAAACATCGCAGTCTTGGATGATGCACGCACATCCTCTCGCTCTTGCGGAGTAGGTATGTCACATATAAGAGACTTATCCAACCGGCCGGGCCGAAGGAGTGCAGGATCAATCAGATCAGGTCGACTGTGATTCCCAGTTAGAGAAACGTGGGAAGGTTGTACCCAATGAATTACCTTGTTGCCGCCAAAACGTAAACCCCCTCCAATCCTTCAGCACCATCCATCAATGTAAGCAGTTGGTTGACAACCCTGTCGGTGACCCCTGTACTATCATGCCCTCTGTCACAGAGATGTCAGCGCAGGCATTCGCAGGGGTATGGAAATGAAGGACCTTTTCGGAGCAATTGAATCGAATTCATCGAAAAACAGAACACACGGCTTCGCAGCCGTTGCCCTGTTAAACAAGTCCCGGACCTGTCGACTTGTTAGTAAAGAAAATAGCGGTGCAAGGAACGACCCACAGATTGCTCGCTTGCTCCGATGTATTTGTTCAGAAGCTCAGGTCCCTTCACGCTTATGAAATTTAAGCCGCACTCTTTGGCAACCGCTGACGCGAGCAGTGTCTTGCCACAGCCAGGATATCCGTATAGCAGAAGCCTGGACAATGTTAGCTTGCAGACTACCAATGAGTGATGGAGATCATACCCAGATCGCAAGCGTAGTGGACACTTTGCGAATATCGCTGCATATTTCGTGGGCCATTCCAATGTCTCTCTTAAGATCCGCTTCGTCTCCTGTAAACCGCCAACATCGGTCCATTCAACCTTCGACGATTGCAATTTAACATTGCGAAGGGCAAGCGGTGTGAAGTCCACTTGAGCTGCAGTGAAGTCTCCGCTCGTCACAGCGGGCTGAGCCTGTGTTAGCTTGGTTCTCAGAGCAGATCAGCTGTACGAACATCAGTATCCTGAGACCGGATCAGAGCTTGATGAATCGCGCGTCCAGCCCAGTCTTGTATATCGCTCGCAGAATAGCCTTCTGACTGAGCAGCGAGAGCAGCGAGGTTGAGTTCACCGTCATGCAGGGACTCTGGCCCAATCTTATGAGCAATGGCTGTGGCGAGGATCTGGACTCAAGGTCAGGAGAGGCGACGCGCTGGAAGGAATGTTCGTGCCTCCTGTCTAGCCTTCAAGTCAGGTGTAGGAATATTGAAAACTGTCCCGAACACGTGTGCTTCGGACAACAGCGTGTGCAGCGTATGAACTCCTTCACTCGTAGCCAGAATCGCTACTCCTGCAGGTCGCTTCTCAGGGCCCAGCAAAGACACAAACAGCTCCGCCATGGTGCGGGCACGAGAGGGATCGGCGTGCTTCCGACCATCAGGGTGGTTCCAGATTATGAAAGAAACGCTTACCTCCATCTCCGCACTGACAGCCTTGTCAAGATTGTCCAGGACTAGAACCGCTGGTTTCCGCCATGCGGCGCTGCCTATTGCGTCCTGCAATGCCGCCCGTAGTACAGACACGCGATCGTCGGAATGCTTCGCAAGATCCAAGTACTCCGTATCTGATCGACGTTGGAAGGCTGTACCAAGAGCAAAAGTAACGGACGTACAAGCGAAGAGAGAAGGATGTTCTCGCAATCGGCGGGCGACCTCCTGGGCGATAGAGGTGCGGCCCGACCCGGGGTTGCCAGCGATCAGAACAGATCCTGGCACGATACGTCAGCGGAAATGTGATGATTACGGGTGATATGGTTGCCTGCTGATGCACGATGCCGCATACTTCGGGACAAAAAGCCGAACGCTCCCGATAGGATGTGTTCCACACCCGCGAGCTTCTGAGGTGTAACAGGTTCGCTAATGCCGACGATCAGAAATAGGCATGTTGACATATTGAGAATCCTACCCATTGGGCGCATACGTGGATATCCCTTCCGAATGTCCGTTGGCAACAGCTTTGCCCGATCCCGCCGACTGAAGACTGGATGCCGTATTAACCTCAATGAGTCGGGCCATCAATCATGCGCAGAGTACCTGACAACATCCCAGTGCTTGACTATCGAGTCACCCAACAAGACAATATGTCTGTCAGAAACCGCCGCATCTCCAAGTAGAACCACCTTAGTGTCATCACGATTATTCTCTCCATCAGCGTTGCCCGGATCTGATGCTCGAGACGTGTTTAACACTCTTGTTTGATCCGACAGCTGGCTTCTTGAAGATGTAGCGGATTTCTGTCCGGTTGGTGGTTTCAAACGCCGGATGATACCGTAGAAGCTCTTCCCTCTGGTACCTTCTATTGAAGTCACATCCATGCCAACCAGATCTTCCAACGTGTCGTACGAAATATATGCACAAGGGCCACTCGGCAGCGGCCCGTCGCTGAGATCCACAAGATCTCGTGGCAGAACACGCATGATGTGCCTCGTAGCGGAGGTCGGCTTGACCGGCTCCATAAGCTTGGGAGCGGGCGCTGGCTGAGGTGCTGCCGAGGGCTTTGATCGAGATTTAGGGGCGATCGCGACCTCCGTCTCGTTCGCCAAGAGAGCGACTGTGTGCTTAGGTGTTATAGATTCTACATAGCGCATTAGTCACGAGTATATCGAGTAGGATAAGCCTAAGGCGCACCGATCCTGAACCTGATGCGTGTTCTCCCAAGTACCCAAACGTCAACCTCCTGCCCGACGGGGGCCACTCGAACTTGGGACAGGAAGTTCGTCTCGACAAATTCAGCATGTAGTTGCTAGCAAGGCCTCAGCGAGAACGCGTCATAACTTCTCCGAGAACTTACCAGGATCTCCCAGTCGTCCGATGTGAGAGGTTCGGCAATGACAGACTGTGCAATAGGCAGATCGTGCAAGAGCCCTATCTCGACCTGCTCCATAGTCAGCTTTGTGGTCCATGATATCACAAGCATACACACGCACCACTGCACCCTCCCTCAGATCCAGGCTCGTCGCAAATCCAGGGTCGATCTCGACTGTCTCCAATAGACCGTCACCTCCGGCACCCCGGCTCTGCCATTGGGCAAGGGACGAAGAGGATGCCATGCCCGTCCATCCGACATAGACAGACTTTCCTGCTGTTCCATTCAAATGGATCGGAGTCAAGTGTACTGCGAGGCTTTGGGGCCTCTACAGTAGCGTGAGGATGGGTGTGGACAATGTGCAGCAACTGCGTGCTCACGACGCGATGCTCGACCAGCGGGCCATACATACTGATGGGGAGGTTCACCAAGCATGACTTGAGCCCGACGAACTTCAATGTGGCTCTTCTAGGCATTATGATGTAGGTGAACTATTTTAGAAATATCGTTCTGGAAGCAGGCTGGTGTTCGGCATAACAAGTCGTGGTTGGCGTCCAGTTCATCGGTGATACGTCTCCCGCATAGACGACCCTAGGCATAACCGGAGGTGGGCGCATCGGCCGCATAGCCACTTCCAACTATTTGACGGCCGTGTTTCCTTGTCCTACTCCGACCGAGGTATTGTCTACACTGCTTTTCGTCTTGATCCCTAGACATCCATGGCTGCTGGGCCAAGCGGTTACAAGAATGACTTTGCATGCTACTACGGATATGTCCACCTAGTAGAGATGGATCAGAAGCTCTCTGCCCACATCTGCATCGCCCTCATAAGCTCTCTATCCTCTCCGCTCAACGCCTCCAGAAGCGCCTCTTTTGAACCCTCTACAGGGAAGAGCTGCCCAGGGTCCGATTTGCACACTGTACCATACTCAGGGAGCTTGCCTTCGAAGAAGAAGTCCTGAAGAGCATGTGCTGTGCAGAGCGATGGATGTGCGGGGGAACAGTGGCCATATCCATCTTGGATAAGTAAGGACGCAGACTCGTTTCCAAAGTTCTTTGACATGACTTTGGCAGAGATGAGAGGCGTGACGGGATCGGCAGTATTCCTGCACACGACATTTAAGTTCGGAACTCAAGGAGTGAGTGTTGCATCACTCACCCCAAGAATAGCACCGGATGCTTGGTCTTCTTGAAGCCGTCTTCAACCGTCCAGGGACCACGATATGCTTCCCTTGCCGTGACGTTCCAGAACCTGCACTTGCCGGGAATGGCCTGTGCCCAGCGAGCACCTGTGACGCTGCGTGCCTCAAGCTCGCGCGAGTACTCCACAAAGTCCTCTACGCCAGGCTTGCTCAGCATTGTAGAAGGGTCGGTGTCAGAGCAAGTGATCGCCTGATGATTTCATGTCAGCATCAGTCATTCATGGGAAGAGCAATGCACTGACGGCGCTCGACACAATACCACCCAGAGTGCTCATGTGACGGTGGAACACATTGTCCAGCATGCTGGCAGGGCGAGTCATTGCGGCCGTGTCGGAGAACCCATTCAGGTCGGCTAAGGCGGTGCCGTCTCCTTTCTCAGCCTGGGCCAATGCTTCAGCCAGCTTGGGCCAGATGGTCGGCTTGTACATGCAGGAGAAGATCTGCGTATCTTCAGAAAATAATTCCACGACATCGTGAGTCAGCAACGTACCGCCGCAGTGATATCGCTCGCGGTGATGATACCCGAGTTAAGTCCCGTAAACGGCACGGGCAACGGGGTAGCAACCAGCTTGCTCGCAAGCGCCTCGATCCTGTCCTCGATCTCCTTCGCCGTCGAATGTGCATGTGCCAGCGCGCAGCCATCCGGACCAGACTCCGCGCAGGCAGACAAGAAGCCCTGCCAGACCTTGTTCGTGTCTTCGGTTCCGATCCAACCATGCTTGTAGATATCGTTCGTGAACGTCTTTGCGTTACTCACGCCGTCAAGCAGCATGCGATGTGCGAGTTCTGGGAACATCGCGGTGAAGGTCGCTCCAAGCATGGTACCGTAGCTGAAGCTACAAGACAGTCAATATATATGCTCTTTGTTTGAGCACGGATTAGTTGCGCACCCCCAGTAGACCATCCCTCTGTCCTCCTCGCCCAGCGCCTCCAGGATGCTCTTCATATCCCTCGCCGTAAATGCCGAAGTCACAGCGCTCAACATCTTCTCATTCCCATTCTTCTTGCAGCTCTCCCACACCGCGTGCGAATATGCATCGATACGCTGGAAGTAGTTCAGTTCTGCCCCTTCAGCGGATCCGCCCGCGAGAGAAGCCGCTTGGCGGATTTCGTGCGGCATCCCGAGCTGGGACCGCTTCAGGTCTTGTACGGACTCGTCCCAGTCGGTGGGGAAGCAGTCCAAAGAAGGAGTAGTCTTATCAGATATGAGCATCACATTTGTGCGGCAACGTGGTGTGAACGTACCATGTTGACGGCACGAGGATCCCAAGAGAGGATATCATATCGCCCTAGACTCGAGCATTAACAGGTGCTTAACATCAGTCGAACGCTGAGGCTCACCTTTGAGGATGATATGCATGGCCGGTCCGCTCCTCACGACCGAGTTCGTGCCTGACCCGCCTGGGCCACCAGGGTTCGTGAGCAGCGTCCCGAGTCGCTCCTTCTTAGGCGCGGTCGCCGGGAGACGGCGCAGAGCCAGAGACACAGTCTCATTGGGAAGCGGGTTCGTGTACTGTACATGGGTCTGATCAATATGTGGAAGTCGCATCCGATATGAGGAGACGTACGTCCAGAGGTACGCTGAGGTACGCGCACTCGAACTCCGTAACATCAGGGCAGGAAGACCAAGCGATTCCTGAAGCCACCGTCGATGTCTTGATCACCTACGAACAAACCTAGGATCAGAGGGTTGACGGTAGGCTGTTCTGGGACGCATACAGCATGGCCGGAATGGCCCGAAATGGTCGACCAGGAACGATACCCAATGAATGCACAGAGTCCGAGCGCGACCGTGAGGAGTCTATGCCGATAGCAGGAGCGCGTCGCGTGCGGTCCGTCCGGAGAGCGCCGAGATGGATTGGCTGAGATGATTCCCTTCTCCATGCCGACTACCCACAGGAGGAACTTGATGGAAAGAGAGGATCATCGGATTGGCACTAGATATGGTTCTCCACCTCGGTCCTGCTGGTCGTCGTCCCGGCCAAGACCCGGGCTTGGCTTCCCCATAACGTGCTTTTAATGAGGCAGTGACGGACAAGGACGTCGGTTCCGGAAGCGGACAGGACACCGGGCTAATCGGAGTCCTTCATGACAAGCACATTTGGGAGTGACAAGTTCCCTTCGTTGTTGCGGCACATGGAGGACAACGCCCGTCGCGTTACTACGGTGATAAGAAAGCATTCCTTGCGCGGCTGAACAAATGGGACGTGAACAACTTCTCTTGTGCCATTGATCACTGAGCTACCTATGCAAAGAGAAACGTCCAAGTCTTGGGGTACAACTGAGCTGTGACGGGCTGCCCTGCCCTCCGATCCCTTTGAAGAAGAGTGTACAGTGATGATCAACACCACCAAAGGATTATCCATCCGTGTATAAAGACAAGCAAGAACCCAGTCCCACCGCACACGTTTATATATCGGACAACCAGATCTGCAGCTTTCCCTCCGGCCGGCCTTTGGCGGTCTCACGCGCGGTCTCGATCGCATGGTCGAAATCGCTTTCGTCCCTGAGCGAGATTTGCACATTGTCTTCGTCGTCGAACCGCATATCGAGGCGATTGAACGAGGTGTCGAATTTGCGCGTGATGCGATCGACAAACTCGTCGAAGCCAATACTAGGCGAAATGGCCATGCCGCGGACCTCATTCCTGTAATGCAGCTTCATGCGAATCTTGACGAGCTCGAAGACCTCTTCGAAATCAAGGTCGCTGACGTCGTCGTCCTCGAGGGTGACGGGCCTATAGCGGTCGCCCTTCGTAGTTGCACGCCGAGTGATCTTGCGCTTGATGGTTGTATTCGCCCGAACAACACCACTCTCGGTGCTGCTGGCGGAGAAGGATAGACCAGGCACACCGCTCATGCGCGGACTGGGAGGGGAGGCATCCAGAGGAGGTGCGGCGCCCTCGGGCACACTACGTGCCCACTGAGCGAGTTTCTTGTTGGCTCCTGCCTGGCCGGAGTTGGCAGGTCCTTCGGCATACGAATCCAGGAAGTCGTCGAAGTTGGTCATCTGCGTGTTGCGAGCGGCATAATCAGGACTACGCGGAGGAGGGATGTTCTCCTCGTTGCTGCCGCGCCTCCTGGGACCGATGTCCAGCCCAAGGCCGTTACGGAGCGGCGCGGTATTTCCTGAGAACACCAGCTCTTCGCGAACCGGACCACGGTCGGGGGAGCCCAGATTGGGTGTAGGCAGCTGCGGTTCCTTGCGCTCCCGCTCCATAGCATTGGAGGACGTGTCGAGCCGAGGCTGAGGCTGAGCAAGCTTGATGGTGCCACTACGTCCCGGGAGCCCGCCCGGTCCGCCAACGCCCTCGCGACGAATCGTAAGAGCACGCGTAACAGGAGGCACGCCAGGGAGCGACTTGTCCGCGGTGATGGTGGGGCGGGGCGTCTCCTCGCTCCTCCTCGCGGGCTGCGCATCCTCCCGGCTGTCCATACGAGTCGGCTGGGTGTTGAGTGTCTTGCTCCTGGCGAGGCCGGCGCCTTCGGCCTCCGTGAGGGGTGCGCCAGTGGGGCTCATGCCTTGCGCGAGGCGGGTAGCCCCGACAAAGGAGACGTAGGCATCGCGCGCGTCGGCAGAGGCGACGAGCTTCGCCTTGCCCATGTAGTCCTTCGCCTTCGCGTTCTTCAACTTGATCTCAGACGGACGGTAGAGCACGCCGATGGGCTATTGGTAATGCACAGCATCAGTACGACGGTCGTCAAGGTGTATGTATGCAGAACACATACGATAGAGAACACTGTATAGTCCTGTCCCCGAGCGGCGATCGCCTCATCGATCACAGCATGCTCGTCCGTGGCCTTCTCCCGGCTCGCCTCGCGCATGACAGCTATGCCCTCCTCCATCTTGCCGAGGTAGACGAGACAGAGACCTTTGTTGAACAGCACCTCGCAAGAGCAGAGAGTGAACTTGAGGCCGAGTTGCTCGTACATACTGTGCATACAGTCAGCATCATTCACGGATGCACTCAAGAAGGATGATGCGTACATGGCCTGGTTGCCTCTCAGGTACAGGACCGCATCATCGAAGTCTCGGTACGCATCCTCGAATCGGTTCAGGAGGAAGTTTGACACGCCGCATTGGAAGTAGGCGACGGCGAGATACTGGTCGTACGAGGTCGCAAGGCGGAAGTGCTCGACGGCTTGCTCGTGGTTTCCCACGGTAGCGAAGATGAGGCCAACGTTGACCTGAATTTTGGAAGACTCGGAGATGACCTATGGCAGCGTCAACATATGGCAAGGCTGTGTGGACAGGATGCGGACGCACCTCGAATTTCTGTAAGGCGCCCTCGTAGTCCTCCTCATCATATGCCTTGAGTGCAGCGGCCCATGTCTCTAGCTCTTGCTTGAGGCTTAGTGACATTATCTTCTTCCTTGACAACGGGTGTTGATATTAGGATAACGAGTCTTGGGTTGTGATACAGTGTTAATTGCAGTGGGACTGGGTGCGAATGAGCGAATTGGTGGTGTTGAACTTGCTTGCTTGAGTTGGATGTGCAGTGAAGGAAAGCCGTCCAGCGGCGAGCGACCAGCGTGTTAAAGGGAAGGGAAGGGCAAAGCTAGATACCCGGAAAGCAGTCAGCATGTAAACCGGGGTGCTCGGGGAACGGATGGCCCGCAGCAACGGCGCCCGACATCACTAAAGTTGGGGACGCCGGCTGCCGGACTATCGGAAGGAAGGAGACGCACCTCGACGCAGTCGGCTGCTTGTTGCTCGCTAGACAGCAAAGAACGAAAGCGAGATGCAAGATGCGAAAGAGTGAAGAGAATGGGGATGATGCACGGGGTATATAGAGTGCGTGTTGAGGGGGGAATGGGCGTGGGGAGGATGGGAGAGTATATGCAGGCGGGCGGTAACGGGAGGAAGCCTGGCTAGATTTGATTGACCGTGCACCCGCATCACCGTCGCGCGGCAGCGAGGGCGCGCGACCGTGACAGCAACGGCGATGGCAACCCGCAACCGCGACCGTTTATCCGCCGTCACTGTCAGCGTCATCCCTGTGCGCATTCCATCTGTGAACCGCGCCCGGCGTTCTATATAACCTATCGCGCTTGGCGCCGCTTTCCTGTAAATTGACCGATCATCGCGCGAAGGTGCAGGGTGGGCAACAGAACCTTCCCGCGCCCGTCCACGCCGCGACGCGAAGTGCCGCGATCTACGCAGCGTTCTAGCTCTGATATCAGTCTGTGTTCCTGGCTACTAATTGCTGACTGCGCGAGATAGGAGAAAAGGGTGATCGTAGAACCGTGGTGTATTGCGATCGCCCTGCCCACTGTAGGCCTAGATCAGCGTTGATCTGACGAGGTTGAACTTTCCGAAGTGCCCGATCGTTCTCACATGTCTACGCATTCAGATTGCACGCAGCCGCTGTCATTACGTGGCACAGAGCAGAACTCTTTTGTTCTGCAGCGGAAGAGCATGCGGCGGCGGGATGCTTGCTTGGTTTCCACTGAATAGCAACCTCCAGGGACCTGAGCCTGAGATTGCGGAACGGCAACTCTACCTGTGCGCCGTCTTTCCGCTCCGCACTCGGTCAAAGTGACAATGTGGGTGACGTAAATAGTCGGGTACTGAATGCCATATCGTGGGCTTTATGTGGCGGTTGGGTGGTCGAGGCGGGCAATATACGCGCAACTCCGCAGCACACCCGACCCCCAGTTCGGCACGGGGTGTGCTCCGTCTCCTCCGGCTTGGAGCCTCCTTACCTCGGACAAACGTTTCGTTGTGGTTGATGAAAGGGTCGCTTTTCAACACAGTAACCGATTGTAGACATCACAATGGTTCTTTCCTGCTGAAGACCGTCGGAGGATCCTTTGCCTGTCTTGGAAATGTATCCACCAGACATTCCTTGTCTTTAGTGTGACTGCGGGCGCCATAGGTAAATGTCGACAAAGGCAGATGCTCATACGCGGGTAGCAAACACATTCCCTACGAAACCCTTCATCCCACGGTCTCTGTGCGGGTCGGGCTGGAGTACCACGTAGATAGAAATGTACAATAGCATTATGTTGTGCTGCAGTAGATGTCACAATGCGGTATGCTAGATATCAAAATACAAGCTTTAGAAGGAGATGCGATTCGTAGGATACACGATTTATATACCGATTGTAAGGTGAGCGTGGAAATTGTCCCAGGGAAAGAAATATGCGAGTAATTTCAGTCGTGGAGTCGTATCGTCCGTATGTCGTGAAAGAGATGCTTAGCAGAAATAGTCCGTGCCACGCGCGTTATCCTTCCTCTTCGTTCACGACGCTCAACCTGCCCAGCTGAAGAGCCGCCGTTCGTCTCCGCATTCTCAAAACCCGCTCGTACTCGGATCGAGGCAGGAGGGACTGATGACCCCCGTCGTCAGAGTAACTGAACGACCAATGCAGGTTGCATTCCTCATCCACGAGGAACCACCACTCGAACCCCAGTCGGTCCCGCGCGAATGGAATCCAGTCCGGTCTGTACTCTGGGGGAACGCTTTCATCCGACTCATCTGATGAGGGTGTCGCAGGCCGTTCAGTCGCCTGTGGATGGGCATCAGGGTGTGATCCTGACACGGCGTGACTCAACTCACCTCCGAAACGGAAGGCCGCTTGGTGTGCGAAGAGTCTGTGGAAGCCCTGGCAGAAGGTTCGGGGGCGATCTCCCGAGCCTGTTCAGCTTGTAGCTCAGATGTGGACGATGGTTGTTCGGTCTGCACATTTTGTGAGCTCTCCAGTGCCCGCGGGCGTCGGAAAAAAAATACCGACCTCGGCCACAGCCGCCTCCGCAAGTTCCTTGGCGGCCTCCTCAGCCCTGTCAATCTCCTTGGCTGCCTCCTCTTCGGTGTCTCGTTCCGTCTCGTCCTCCTCATTGCTAGGCGCTGTCTCCGGTATCGCCTCCTTACGGAGCTCCCGCCTGCCCAATGGAGTGACATCTCTCGGTGGTCCTCGCCTTCGTCTTGGCCGATAGAACGCGCGGTCGTGAAGGTTCCGGAAGACCCATTCCCTGCGTGGTTCGGTGTTGGCGTACGCTTGCCGAGTGATCTCGCCGATGGCGGCTGGGTCGTGCAGGGTTGTTCCAGCGGAGGTGAACGACCACAGATCTTCATCGAACGCGCGGCGTCTCTGCCGAAGCAATCAGTTTCATGACAGCGCACGGACACATGGCTTGCAAACGTACGATGTGGACGGGTTCAGATGACAGGACTTCCATGACCATGCTGAAACGCGCTTCGTTATCCAACGAATTGCGACTCCTCCTAGGCGCAGTCGTCTCAACCCAAGCTGAGATGTACGCAAGGTCTTCCGAGATTGAGAGAGAAGTATCCACAAGGGCCAATGGCTGTTGGTCCTCAGCATCGAGGACTGGCGAAACCCAGACATCTCCAGTGAGGGTGTCATCGTGCGTATCCAGAGAGATTGATGTTGCGTGATTGAGCTGCAAGGCAGGGACATCTCCAGCAGCAAGAACATCAGGAACATCGCCAGCATCAAATTGGCGCCCAATCGGGGCATCCAAGAGCTTGAATGTTGACTGGTGTCCTTGTGCTGAAGAGTGCTCCCGATTAGCAGATTCAGGAAAGCCTGGAGTATTAGTGGTATCGTTGGCAAGCAAAGAGCGGGGGTGATCAAGAGAGGTAGTGGGAGTAGTTTCGTCGGCCAGTGCAGAGTTACCAGAACGTGCTCCCCTGGGCCTGCAGGCGGAGAGTTGCAACGAAGTGTCAACAGGGATCTCTTGGCGAAGCTTGTCTTCCAGCTGGAATGCGAGCTCAGCCAGCTCCTTTGTAGGTGTGTCGATGTCCACCTTGGCTAGGTTGTTGGGCCAGGATTTAGTGGATCGAAAGGGCGCTGGGGGTACAGATGGGCCACGCTCGATGAGTGTCGTGCTCGGTGGACTCGATCGAGATGCGCGTCGAAACCCAGATCGCGGTTGAGATGGTTCATAGATCTGAAGGATGATGTTTGCTGAAGGAGATAGCGGTTTCTGAGACAATAATATGAGTCAAGGCGCGCCCAGATATTGCGCAGCCGGGGAGATATAGGAACTTACGGAGGACCGGTGGACAGCCAGCTGGGGTAGCGGATGGGCCGAGCGAGGGGTCACAGCAATCGGCAACGGGAGAGGACTCGGCACTTGTATAACTCCCACGGGCGGAGCGAAATGACCGTCGAGCAGACCAAAAAATTGCATTTCCAGGCAATTCAGCAGTCCATTGTTGGCTTGTTGTCGTGCGACCCTAGGCGCCGCGGACTGCACAGCACACCGGCTCTGCTAGGGCTTCTCGGGCACTGTTCGCTTGCGAACAACGCCTCCAACGCGTGGATCGATGAGAACGCGACGAGGAGGCGTCGGGGCAGTGAACGAACTAGGGGCGTTCGGAGGCGCGATTATGGTGGGACCGGGAAGAGGTGAGCGCTGAGCGGGCCAAAGCCATAGACCCTGCGATTTCGCAATAATAGCCATGGGGGAAAAAACCGCTTTGTCGGAATAACATGGTGGTATCATGAGAAGATTTGCCTCCGCAAGAAGCTAGCCCTTATTCGGCTCGGCGCCGGGTGCGGGCGATGCCGCTCATCCCCCGGGTCCGATGTCCTAGCCGGTGTTGTAGCGTCTGTCCATGTGGTGCACAGTCGAGGAGCAATGTCATGTTGACCATGGTATTGTCCACTAGCATGTCCATAGCCGTCCCCCCGGATTTACGGTTATGGTAGAGGCAGTGGAGAATGCAGTGTACGGAAGCGAGCCCTAGGGGATCCGTCATAATAGCCTTCGGGAAGACTAGCGCAGAACGGAACCAGCTTCTCCCATTGGAAGGCACGTGTCAACAACGAGGCGGACCCATGAGGTGCCGTGCGTCTGCGTGGAGCATCCGGCGGCAGTGGGGTTGAGCCGACACCGAAGTCCCTGAGGACCCGTAGGAGCTATCAGAAGGTCGAGTGGACCGCCGGAAAGGAATAGCAAAACGGACTGACACCAGCGCTTACGGTGGACGTGTGGACGTGACGAGTCGAGAGCGAAGCCACCAAGACTTGCTTCCGCTTCTCGGCAGCTTTCGCTTTATATGTCGGCTCCTCGGCATACGGCCCGCTAGTCTCACCACACATCGACACCATCGCACTCGTCCCTGGCCCACGTCGATCCTCAAGGGTCATGCCTTTGCATAATCAGCTCGCTATATAACATGTCAAAGGGCCTGCACGACAAGTACCCCAGCTTAGGCCAACTTTCAGAGCGCTAGCTGGATTCTGACAGCACCATGCCACGCGCCCTAGTGCCGACCTTAGCAAGAGGGTACAATCCGGAAGGCTGCAATAATATCCCCTGCGGTGGACCAGATGAGTCAAAGCACATCGCACACAAGAAGCACGCACATGACCGACGGATTTCGAAATCCGGCCGAGTCGGTTCCTCTCAACCTCCAGCGAGCTTGCTCCGTGCTTCGAATAGCAGCCGCGGGCCTCGGTGGTGTACCTGTCTTGCTGGCTGCACCACGCATCATACAAGGCATATAGTCGTCTCACGCAGTAGTCGTACGTGTCTCGATCGATCGGTTCCCGCTTCTGTCTGGCGCTATCGACAACGTACCTGGTATGCATGGCATGCAATATGGCCAGGGCGGACATGTCTTGCGAAGCCTATCAGTTTGGCTTCTCAGCTTCCGAAGCTTGCCGCTCACTGGCGTTGCTCCAGTCTATCAGCCACCCTTCTACCTTCAAGTCTCCAGGGCGCGATGCGGTAAACCAAATTCCATTGCTGTCCTCCCGCACGAGCGACCACATGTCGATGTCGTCATCGACATGATGGAAAGCCCACAGGTGCGGATCGCGAGGGCAATGGAATACTTTGGTATCACGTCCGTCCTGGAAACTCAGGTCGAAGCGGGTGTTGAGGATGGTCATCGTATCCTCCGGTATCTGTGGAGAGATTAGCATGGAATGCCGCTTCTGCGCGATATCCGGCTCTTACTTCACCCCAATCGTAGGCTGCTTCTTCGTCTTCCGGCTCCAGGCACCATGGGGAAGGTTCAAACACTTCGACATCTGGACAAGTGCTTACCACCACGGCCGGGTGGTACATAGCGCGGTCTATTACGATCACGAAGCCGAGCGTCGGGGAGATATGCTGCGCTGGCTCCAGGCTGGCTAGCTCGTCCTGCTACATCCACCCATCAAGTCTGTGATCGACTTCGGGGTCGGGGCACTCACCAGCTCCTCAGCAGACTTGTGATCAGCAGCGGGCTCACACCAGACCAAACCGTACTGCTGCAGCTCCTCGAACGACGCCTGCTTCATATTCTCCCAAGTCCAGTCATTGCGACCCAAGTACCTTATCGCCGACTTGCGACGTTTCTGCTCCTCGATCAGCAACAATCTCCCCACGTGGCAACGCACGAACGACGGGGTACCACGCGTGCACATGCTGGTCCGCGCTCTTGAGCGTGTAGAACACCCAGCTCTCCTCGACATCCGGATGATGCGGGAAGAGCGAATGGTAGTACCCGTCCGGGCGCGCTTCCCATACGCCGCAGACTCTGGAAATCATCGCTTCCATCTCTGGGTCGTGCAGGTCTCGGCCGGGTATGCCTGCGCAGGGGTGAGCCGCCTCGTGTCTCGTAGAAGCGCAGAGTAACCACCTCGCAAGTAGTGCCTGTCCATCCTTGCGCCGATAGGGGGAGGTGAGTAGGTCATTCCGCGTTGCGGGTTGCGCGGCTCCGGAAGACTACTTGAAGTCACAAGATGGAGTGCGACTGGTACTGCTCTCGAGATGGAGCCAGGCGATAGAAGAAGAACACGGAAGAACAGGGGGCGGGAGGCCGTTTAAATATCTCTGCGGAGGGATGACTCCAGAGCGCATACGCGTGTGCTCACGGGTTTCCCGCCGCGCAGGTTGGATCTCCGAGACTCCGAGAGCCCACAGGGCTGGCCATCAACACGCGTCTCCCATTCCCATCCACAGGCGCGATCGCATTCGTATGTAGTCGCATTTGCATTAGCTCTTTATGTATGCACCGACAGACTGTACCCTCTCGGTAGTAGTACTTATGTAGTACAGTAGTAGTATTCATGCCCCCCCTAGCATCTCCCGCAACATCCCCGCGAGCAGCAGCTCCTTCCGCCTCAACCGCTCCCAGTCCCTCCTCAGGCCCCTGCCAAACGCAGCCCGCAGGCACTTGTCCCTCACCTCCCGCAGGTTTCCCGGGTGCAGCCGCGCGCCCGCACCCTCCCCCGGCGCCGTCGCGGCGGGCCGCGCCGCGTCGGCTAGTGCTAGTGTCTCCGATACCGTCTTGGGCACGTCTGGCTGCGAGGGGTCGTCGGGGTCCGCGGGGAGCAGGCGGATGGAGGGAGTCTCTGAAGATCCGTAGTGCAGCAGGTTCATATAGTCGTCGTCCTCCTGCGGGGTCGACCAGTCCCAGCGGGGGAAATCGATCTGCCCCGCGCATCAGCCTCCTTCGTCTGCACGTGCGCAGAACAGGACAGGACAGGACAGGACAGGACGTACCGTCGACGTCTGGGCCCCGGGGGAGATGAACTCGAGCCCCATCGTGTCGAGCTCGCGGAACGGCATGGAGCGCATAGAGCTCCAGCTCCAGAAGTGGCGTGCAAAGTCCGCGTTCGACCCGGGTACCCTCTGTCGCCGCACAACCGTCATCAGCATGCTGTCACTTGAACTTGGAATCATGGGGAGTGGGGAGTGGGGCGGACGTACGACGGGATACCACGCCCGGACATACGCGTGCTCGCCGTACCGCACGAGCCAGGGCCGCTCGGCCTGCTCAGGGTGCTTGGGGAACAGGCCGTACATGTACCCGTTCCCGCGGTCTTCCCACCTGGCGCATACGCGCGCGAGGTACTGCTCGAGCGGGTCTTGCGGCTTGGGCTCGCGGGGAAGGGCAGGGAGGGGACGCTCGGCTTTGGGAGGGGCGGGGGTGCTGGGGGAGGCGGGAGAGGTGGGCGAGACGGGAGAAGGGAGCGTGTCGCCGCTTTCTGAGCTCGAGTCCGAGTCCGAGTCCGTCTCAGAGTCGAAGTCGGCGTCGTCCCCCTCCGGGATCGACAGGAAGCTGCCCGCATCAGACGTCTCCGCGTCCTCCTCCTCCTCCTCCTGTTTCCCAATCCCCTCATCAGCGCGCCTGCGGCCAAACAGAAGGAGAAAGGAGAGAGCACGCACGAGCGGATCAGCCGCCTTCGCCCCGCGCGCAGACTCGCGGCAGCTCGCGAGGTACTCCCGCAGGGTGTAGACGCGCCGGGTGGGGAGCCAGGGGGTGGGCTCCGGCTCCTTTGTGGCTGCTCGGTGGTGCGGAAGGGAGGAGGAGCGCACGGGGAGAGTGGGGATGGTGATGAGAGCGGCCATTGCCTGTGGAGCGGGTGGCGGTCAGTTGGGAGGTGGGAGGTGGGAGGTGGTGTCCTGGTCGTGGTCGTGGTCGAGGACGAGGTCGCGTCAGGCGGGGAACGGGTGATAGCAGCGCGCCCCGAAGCCGTTGGGGGCGCTATAAGTATATGCGCGCAATCACCCGCCCCAATGCGTTCGGTCGCTGTCTCTGGCCCGTCGTCCGTAGTCCGTGCAGCGCAACGCAACGCAACGCAACGGTCGCCCTCACCGGTGGGGCGCTGCACGACTGGCTACTCACTCAGTCTGTCTGGCGTCCCGTCCCGAGACACGCCGATGCCGAGAAACGAGCGGGGGTACAACGCTGCAATGCCCGCCGGCCGCTCCCTTGGAGGGCGCAACACGTGTGGGGAGGACAAGGCCAGGCGGGGGACGGGCATCCACGTACTGTACCCGATCCCACTTTTTGCTCGTGCGCAGCGATGGCCCGATCTGGCCTGACTCCCTGACTCGACCCTTACTCGGGCGCGAGGAGAGAGCGGGACGGGGGAATGACTAAGCGCACAGCCGGGTTGGGCCAGAGCCTGCCTCATCCGAGTCCGCCGTAGCGGTTAGGCGCACAGTGCGGTGCAGGTACTGTAGTGTTCAAGAGGCTCGTGCTTATCGAATTGGCTATGCCGAGTGTTGGAGCGGCTAGGTCCACCGTGTACAGTCCAGTACCGAGCACACCATGGATGGACCAGCGTACGGCGGCTATGCCACTCAACTCTGACAGCCTGAGCCGGCGATAACACTCATTTGTTCGAGCGGCACGGCATTCTGGTGGGGTGGCCCTATGGCCTGGGGTACGTTTTGATTACTGCAGTCCAGTGCTAGTGTACCCATTCAGCCTGCACCAAACGGCTCCGGCCGGCCGGCCGGGCCGGGTCGCCGCCCTCCGCTGCTCTCGATTTTGACAAGGCCGGTCGAAGACGACGGTCGAGCCCCGGCCGCCACTAGGACTGGGCTGGGGCTGGGGCTGGGAGGCCGGTCAGTTCTTCTTCGCCAGCCTCTCCTGCTTCTTGAGCGCCCTCCGCCTGATATCCTTGTGCATATCTACACAGCCGTCTGATCAGCCCTGCCAACAAAGGGAAACAGAGCCCGCGCAAGCCGCAAGCACGCGCCGTGAGGGGAAGGCACGCACCAGTGACATACCGCAGCAGCCACGCCTTCGGCGCGTAGTGCTGCACCGCCCAGTCGCCCAGCGCGTGGGTCCAGTAGGGGGTGATGCTGTACGGCCTGCCTATGCTGCCGCAGGGCACGCCGAGCTTGCGCAGCACGCTGGCGACGTACGCCTTGGGGGTCGGGGCGACGAGGGAGGGGCGGCGGATCTTGCTGAGGTTGGAGACGACGAAGTAGGCATTTACGAGCTCGACGTGCACGCCCGTGCCCGCCACCTCGGCGGAGAGGCACTGCGACCACGCCTGGACAAAGGCCTTTGCGCCCGAGTAGACGGACAGGAGCGGGCTCGGGAACGCCCCCGAGAAGGAACCGATGTTGAGCACGAGGCCGCGGTGCTGGGCGAGCATGCGCGGGAGGACGGCGTGCGTGACGTGCAGGAGGGAGGCGACGTTTATCTGCACTATCGAGAGGTCCTCCGAGAGCGCGTGGTCGCAGAAGGACGTCGGCATGGAGTAGCTTTTGCCCACGTTGTTTACTGGCGGGGGGCGTCAGAGCACCCAGGAGGAGGGGCAGGGAGGGGAGGGGAACGTACTGAGGACACCGATATCCAACCCCGAGAGGGAGGCGTCCAGGCCCGCGTAGTTGGACAGCTCGGGCTTCGAGAAGTCGATCGCGACCGTCTTGGTCTTGACGCCATACTTGCTCTCTGGCCCGGGATCAGCGCTGTCCACCCCCCCTCCCCCGCTCGAAGGGACGCACCGATCTCGCCCGCGACGGCGCCGAGCTTCTCAGGACTGCGCGCAGCGAGCAGGACGTTGAACCCCGCCTTCGCGAGCTGGAGGGCAAACTCCTTGCCGATCCCGTCTGTCGCGCCCGTCACGACGGCCCATGCGCCGCTCTTGGCGCCGAACTTTTTCAGCTGCGGAGCGAAGAGGAAGCGGAAACGGAGCCGGAACGGGGTCTGGTGAGATTGTGGGTGAGAGGAAGGGCGGGAACGGGGGCGTACGGAGATGCCCGGGACGAGGAAGGTCTGGACGAGGACGCGGGCGAGGCGCAGGATGTGGACGGCGATGACGAGCACGGCGAGGGCGGCGAGGGAGAGGGCGAGCCGGGGGTGCTCGGACACTGTCGTGCTCGTCAGTGGGTGGGTGGACCGGTGGGGAAGGCGAGGGGCGTACGGATGTCGGCTGGGCGGGCGTAGAGCGATGGACGGGTGTGGTGGGGAGCCATCTCTCTCACTCACACTCTCACTTTCTCAGACTGGTCGTTGAGCAGAGAGCAGAGCAAGCCTCGAAGCAAAGCAGAACGCACGTCGAGCTGATGATGCCCGTTTTCCTGCCCGTCCCTGCCCACGCCCCGAGCGCGTTTCGCGCCGCGCCCGCATCACCGATCGCCGAGCGAAGGCACAGCCACTGCTATTCGATTCTCCCGTGTGGGCGTAATTTTTGGGAGCAAGGGTCGGTGTGCTCTTGCTGCTCAACCGCTGCTGTGCTCGGACTAGACTGCGATGGGCCTCTCGGACCGGAAAGTGAAGCAGAAGATCCAGGCGGACCCGCGCAACCTCCAGTGGAAGAACGGTCCGTCCCCCCCTCTCCCCCTCCCCGCTCCCACCCTACGTGCACCCACTCACACCGCGCAGACGCCTCCCGCTTCGGCCACGCCTACCTGTCCAAGCTCGGCTGGTCCACAGGCTCCACCCTCGGCCTCACCGGCCAGGGGCTCACGGACTACATCCGCGTTGCCCACAAGCTTGATGCGCTCGGGATCGGCGCCGCCGTCGGCGGCAGGGAGGACAGGGACGGCCGCGCCGGCAGGGAGTTTGACGGGCTGCTCAGGAGGATGAATGCCGGTGGGGAGGAGGTCAACGTTCACGAGACGATTAAGGTCTCTGGCTTTCATCGCGCGAACGGGGAGGAGGGGGTGAAGGTCCAGGATACCCTCGTCGTGGAGGAGCATAAGGGGACGAAGAGGAAGCGCTCCGATTCCGATTCCGATTCCGACTCTGAGACTGCGTCCTCCGCCAGCTCGGATGAGGAGACAGTCACGACGACCACAGTCACGACAACCACCACCACGACCACGACCACCCCCGCATCCGCCGTCCCCCGCCGCCTAGCGTACGTCCCCCCTCCCTCCTCCCTGCGTTCTCCCCCACCCTAACTCTGACCCGGGCACATAGGCACCGCGCGCGCTTCCAGCGCGCCAAGTCCCTCGCCAAATCCGACCCGCGCGCCGTGTCCGAGATCCTCGGCATCGCCTCCGCCCCCGCGTCACTGCCCTCCTCGCCCAGGCCGGGGAGCCCAGTGCCGGCCGGCTTCCCCTCGCTCTCTTCTCGCGGGAACGGTACGCCGCGCGGCGGAGAGCGGGATGAGAAGAACGTGAAGGGTGAGGGTGCGGAGGAAGAGGAAGAGGGAGAGGAAGGGCCCAAGGTGTCCACGTCAAGCCTGAGCGTAGCAGACTACTTCAAGCAGAAGATGCGCGCAAAGCTCGGCCTCGGCCTCGGCCTCGCTCCGTCCGCCTCGGAGCCCGCGTCGCCCGGTGCTTCGCTTGCGTCGGCGGGGAAGAGCGAGGAGGGAGAGGAGAAGGGGCAGCCGATGGGGCTCGGCTTCGCACGGATGGGCGGGATGGGAGGCGCGGGCCGGGGGCTAGGGTTCAGGCCTGCTCCTGCTTCTCCAGCCGCTCCTGATCCTGGTCCTCGGGCCCCGCAGGAGCCGAGCGCCAGTACGTCGACGAGGCCGAGCGCTGCTGCTGATGAGGTGGCGGATGGGGAGGAGGGGTTGACGAAGAAGGACAAGAAAGAGGGGAAGAAGAAGGACAAGAAACGCAAGACGAAGCGCTCCACGGACCCGGTCGCCCCGGCCGCAGGGCCGACTACCGTGTCCAACGCGCCGGCTGCGCCGACTCTGGCCGAGGGCGACCGGCCCGCGGCTGATGGCGAACGGAGGAAGAAGAAGAAGAAGCGGACGGTCGATGCTGCCCATATTGCGCAGCCTGCACCTGTCGAGCAAACGCCCCCGGGGGATAGAGAGCGCCAGAAGAAAAAGAAGAGGAAGCGCACGGCTGAGCCGGCTGAGGACCCCTCGGTACGGCCGGCCGTTGTCGACGCTGTGCCCGCTGAGGTCCAGAGAGAGAAGAAGGACAAGAAGAAGAAGCGGAAGGCTAACGCTGAGCCGGAGGCTGCTGCAGTCCCGATGTCGGAGGACGGCTCGGTCGAGCAGAGGAAGAAGAAGCGCAAGATTGGCGAGGCTTGAGTCGCCCGTCCTGCCCCGTCTCCGTCTCCGTTCTACTGTAGACCCTGTGCATACATATCTATCTCGCCGCTGATGACTTGGTTCGGGCATTCGGAACTGGACCAACCGTTGCGGCAGCGGTGTTACGGCAGTGTTACCCCGCTTATCCCGGGGATCGCCCTTGTGCGCCTATGAGTCACCATAGATAGTCTTCCAATTCCTCCGCATCGCTCTCGTTGCCCACGATGCAGTCCTCGCACTCTCCCGGCCCATTCTCAAATCGGGATGTGCAGGCAACAGTACACGCCGGGGCCAGCTTCCTAGTTCCACCACGAACCCGATCAGCGCCATGCCACGGCATATACGCGTCCAACATCCAAGAAGTTAAGACCGTTTCATCAAACGAGCACCAAGCACTGGTAGGTTGCCAGCGTAACTCCCGGATAGGTGCTCGATAACCATAGGCGGACTACGAACCGCACGTCGTGGACCACCGCACGAGACGGCCGTCGAGCAGGTCTGTCGGAACGCTGCTCTCACATTCTCAGCCTCGCAGGGTGCATGCACAGTGGTTAGCCAAGCGGCAGCCTGCGAGATTATCCGACGGGGACGGCTGGAGTAAAAGCAATCAAGTAAGTAAAGGCGTCTGAAGCACGATGGAGTGGGCGAGGGCGCAGCAACTGTACAGGACACACTGAATTGAGTGCCCCGCGGGAAGTCTCGCCTCGCACCGGCCCCCATTTCGTCCAGTGCTCATCGGCCAAACGCAGGCCGACCGAGGCGCTTCATTAGGGACTTCAGTTGTTGAAAATGCTGCCCCGTGCGGGCTGACAGTGGGGATGAGCGGACGGATGAGGTATATATGGTCGAATTCGGGCGGTTCGCCGAAGTCGAGACGGGCGACACGCATCAACGACTGCATGCTCGACCGCAACATGTATAAATGTGGCCCAATCCGCTCTGCACTTCAGCCAGGCTCGGCACTGCGATGGCCCCGCTCGCTCCCAACGCTCTCGTCGTCGTCACTGGCATCACCGGGTATATCGCCTCCCACACCGGGCTCGCCGCACTCAAGGCGGGTTACCGCGTCCGCGGCACGGTTCGCTCGCTATCCAAGGCCGAGGAGCTGCGCAAGGCATACGAGAAGGAGGGTGCCGATGTCAGCGCGGAGAAGCTGGAGTTCGTCGTGCTGGACGACCTGATGAATGCCGACAAGTTCGAGACCGTCTTCGCCGGCGTGGACGGCGTCATCCACCTCGCGCTGCCCGATCCGACCGACGGCGACTACGTCCAGAACACGATCGCCTCGGTGCTCGTCCCACTCAAGGCGGCCAACAAGGTCGGTATCAAGAACTTTGTCCTCACGGGCACCAGCTTCGCTGTCGTGACCCCCGGTAACGCGCCGACCGCTCTGATCACGAACAAGGACTGGAACGAGACGAGCAGGCAGCAGTACGAGTCCGCGAAAGAGGAGAACAAGCAGGGAATGCTCTCGCATTTCGTCCTGTACGCCGTGGGCAAGCAGCTGGCAGAGAAGGCCGCGTGGACGTACGTTGAGCAGGAGAAGGTACGCGAGGGGTGTATTGCAGCATTCTAGGTGCGAGGCTGATATGCACGCGCCCAGCCGAGCTTCGACCTCACCGTCATCCTGCCTGATGTCAACTGGGGCCCGCTCCTGTACGGAAAAGAGGCGCTCACCCCTTCCTGGATCACCAATCTGCTGAGGGGGGATGGATCCGGGCTGTTCTTGCCCGCTCGTGCGTCCCCCTGCTCTCACGTGCTGAGCACTGAACTGACCCGGCAGTGACAGAATGGTACATCGACGTGCGCGATTGCGCCAAACTGCACGTCCTGTCCCTCGCGGGCGGAGCCCTCACCGGCCAGCGCGTCTGGGCTGCCGCTGGTCCCTTCGGGTGGAACCAGGTGCTCGCGATCCTACGCAAGAACTTCCCCGCCGTGGCGGACAAGATCCCCGGCGATGTCGCTGCGAGCCCACTCGAGCCCTGCCCATGGAAGATCGACAACGCGCCTGCGACCAAGGCGCTCGGAGGGTGGATTGGGCTTGAGAAGAGCGTTGTCGAGACAGCCAGGAGTGTGGGATTTTGAGTGCATAAGGTTGTGAGGACGCGAGTAGACACGGAGATTGAATCAATAAGCCACGCTGCTTTGATGAAGTGCAGTTCAGAACCAGTCCAGAACGGTTCCTCATTTTGGACACCATCCTGTCTCGGTCCCATCATCGGTCCCAGGACTGAACCGGGACTGGACCGAGGACCGACGGTCCTCGTGGTTCGGTCCGGAACCGTTGCCATCCCTAGTTGTACTGACTGGCACCAGCACTGACGGCGTCAGCCCCGGTAGTGCCCCCCTGGAGGTCAACACGGTCAAGGATTGGCATGACCTCAGATATAAACTGCGTGTCAACGCAACCGAGACGGCGACGCAGTATGATTGGGGGTTCTTCGTGCTGGTCGAGGGGGTAACCAGGCAACTCCGGGAGAAGGCTGCACGCAAGTTCGTGGAGGAGAACAAGGTCAGCTCTGACACAGCGCCGAGCGTGCTCGTCGTTGACAAGCCCAACAGCCGAGCTTTGAGCTCACCGTTATCCTACCCGCTGTTACCTGGGGTCCCGTAGTCTACCACAAGGACGGGTGTACCTCCTCCTGGGTCACCAACCTACTGCAGGGCGACGCGCGCCGCCTGAGTGCCCCAGTCGGTGAGTGCCTTCAACTCTCCAACGGAGGCCTGAGCTAACCGCGCTACGCAGAGTATTACGTCGACGTGCGCGACTGCGCGAAGCTGCACATCCTCGCCCTTTCGGACACCTCCCTAATCGGGCAGCGCGTCTGGGCTGGCGCGGGCGCGTGCGAGTGGAACGAGGTACTCGGGATCCTGCGCAAAAACTTTCCAGAGCACGTGGACAAGATTCCCGCGGATATCGACGTGAGCCCGGTCGAGCACGAGCCTTTCCCGTGGGCGATCAACAACGCGCCGGGTACCAAAGCGCTCGGCAAGTGGATTTGACTCGAGAAGAGTGTCGTCGATACCTGTGCGAGCGTGTTGTCGATACCTGTGCGAGCGTGGGCTTCTAGCCGCTACATATCGGAGAAGGCGAGGAGGAGGAAACCTGCCGTTCCTGAGCTAATGAGCTAAATTGCTGGTTGACACCAGGGTCGGGACGCGGAAATGTATTACAAATTATTGACATTCCACGCGAGCGGACGTGGACAGCTGCGGACATCAGAGATCCCCGACACCGGGGCGGCGATCCGGCCTACCCAGCGACGACCCACGAGATCGTCCACGGTGCGAGGGGTCTGTGCCGGGCGGTGTGCCCGTGTGAATTTGGGCTGTCGAGGAGGAGCGGAGGAAGCGCCAAGCGGTGTAACGTTGGCACATTACAAAGCGCAGCCCCACGAAGGGCCTCTGAGCCAATGGGTTTACGAGAATTCACGTGACCAGTGCCCTGCTCTACCGGGCGCACGACGCGGGGGACCAAGCCGTCGTCGTCTCACAGTGACGCTAGGAGGCAGGACGGCGACGTTTCACCTCTCACTGCTGATTGATCACCGCTTTACTTTACGTGCTACTGCGCACTCTCGTAAGCCTATAAAATGCGACTGTGTGAATAATTACCTGCTGCAGCAGCGACACTGTCAGCTCTCCTACGGTAAATATGGCACCTCTCGCAGCCGGCTCCCTGATCGTCATCGTCGGCATAACAGGTTACATCGCTTCTCACACTGGGCTGCAGGCGCTCAAGGCCGGATATCGTGTGCGTGGTACGGTTCGGTCGTTGGACAAGGCCGAGCAGCTCCGCGCCGCGTATGCGAAGGAAGGCGCCGATGTCAGCGCCGAGACGCTTACGTTCGTCATCCTGGACGACCTGATGAGCGAGGCGCAATTCGAGGCCGCGTTCGCCGGCGCGGACGGGGTCATCCACCCCGCCGTCCCAGATCTGCGACAGGAGGGCGTGGTCGACAAGATCATCCAGTCGACCGTGATCCCCTTGCGGGCAGCGGCAAAGGTCGGTATCAAGAGATTCGTCCTCTCCGGCACACTTGTCGCGATCGTCATGCCAGGCAACCCAACCATCCCGACGGATCGCTTGATCACGGATCAAGACTGGAACGAGGCTGGTCTGCAAGCATATCTGCATGCAACAGAGGAAGAGAAGAAATCGCCTTACTACTTCCTCCACGTTTACACCGCGGGGAAGATTTTGGCCGAACGCGCGGCATGGAAGTTCGTCGAGACGGAACATGTCAGTATAATGTGACCGTCAATTGGAATCCGAATGCTGACGTGCTATGCTCAGCCTCCATTCGAGTTCACCGTCGTGATCCCTTCGATGAACTGGGGCCCGACGCTCATGGGCAACGCGCCCAGTTCCCTCGAGTGGCTCTCTGATCTTCTTAAGGGCACCGCTACGCCTCTTTCCTTGCCGCCACGTGAGTGAATCCTACTACCACCGCGTGAAATAACTGACATGGCGATATCACTAGACTACATCGTAGACGTCCGAGACGACGGGAAGCTGCATGTCCTCGCGCTCTCCGCCCCGGAGGCAGTGGGCAAGCGCATCTGGGCGGCCGCCGAGCCCGTAGGGTGGAACGTCGTCCTAGCGCTCCTGAGGAAGCACTACCCAGATCTGCCGATCCCGGAAGATACACCAGCATCACCCATCGACCCATGCCCTTGGCGCATTGACAACTCGGTTTCCACGAAGATGCTGGGAGGAAAGTGGTTCAGCATGGAGGAGACAATCGTAGATGCTGCGAAGAGCTTGGGGTATTGAGACGTTGTCACAGGATAGAAATCACGCGAAACATATGCGTAGTAATGATGTACCCGTCGAGCAGGGAGCCATAGAAGGGCGTTCCAGTTAATTACGAATCAGAGATGCCAAGCCGGAACTCTGGAAAGCGGACGCGGACGGTTCCTAGACGGCGGGGCAATGCTGTTTGGAAGACTGCGTCCTAGATTCAGCCAACAGTCTCGGCGATCAATTGATGACTGCTTGAGGCGACAGGGGAGTCAACCAGCCTCAAAGTGCAGCGCTTGTCACACCCTCACTCAGTCTTTCTTCCTCTCAGGTGAAGTCACTGGTCTACTGAGTACGACGGTGTGATTAGACGCTAGCCATGTACATAAGTTAGCGATTCTGACCACTCATAATTCGTTTGCAGAAGCATCATTCGCATCACGTTTTCAGTTGATGATACGGCATCTGGGAATGCAAAGCAATGAGAGAGTCACGTGAAAGCCAAGAGAACCTTCTGGAAGCTCGGCACCGAAACGATGGGCCCTTTCCAAATTCGTCATCGTTGCGTGCCAAGACCCTGGCCGTGGACTAACCCTGGGAGCCCCGTCGGCCAGGGAATCCACAGGCGACTCACCTCGTATCTAAGCCGATCTAATGCCTTTGCCTCGTTTCGGATCGCCTTTCATGCGGGATTGCTCACCACGGAGCCCGGCGGCGGCATACCGTTCCGGACACACTGGCACCTCCGAAGCCCGTGCAGCCGGAACGCACCACCGTGTGCTAGATAAGCGTACATTTCTGATGCGCATCGGGTCGCGTTGCGCTGTCGACGAACTCTGTCAGGAACGATGGCACCTCTGGCACCTGGATCTCATTCTCTGATCGTGGTGGTCGGTATCACGGGCTACATCGCCTCCCAAACTGGCCTGCAAGCACTCAAGGCCGGTTACCGTGTCCGAGGAACGGTTCGCAACAAGGCGAAAGCGGAGGAACTTCGTGCTGCGTACGCGAAAGAAGGCGCGGATGTCAGCCCGGAGAACCTCGAGTTTGTCGACTTGGATGACCTTCTCAGCGAGGCACAGTTCGAAGCCGCATTCACCGGCGCCGACGGAGTCATCCATCCGGCGTTGCCTGACCTTACGGGAGAGGACGCGGTGAACGAGATCATTCAATCCACCCTCATTCCCCTACGAGCAGCTACCAAGGCCGGCATCAAACGCTTCGTCCTTACCGGCACCTTGGTATCCGTCATCACGCCCGGCCCCAAGGTGCCGACCGACCGCTTGATCACGGACAAGGACTGGAATGACGAGGCTGTCGAAGCTTGGAAGAACGCGTCGGAAGAGACCAAGAAGAGCCCAGCGTTTGTTGGGCTCAAGTACATGGCTGGGAAGGTTCTCGGCGAGCGGGCGGGCTGGAAGTACATGGAAACGGAATCGGTGAGTTCAGTTGCCTTCCACGCCGAAGTCTGCTGTTGACCATGGCTATAGCCGCCGTTCGAATTCACCGTTGTTTTGCCTGCCCAGACGTGGGGACCGAAGGTGTATGGAACAACATCGACCTCGCTGGGCTGGTTGGCAGGGCTGCTGAACAACGATGCTACTGGCGCCCTTACCCGATCCCCAAGTGAGTCGCATTTGAATGCTCCAAGTATCTGATATCTGACGAGCGGCTATCTCCAGTCTACGTCGAGGATGTGCGAGACGCTGCCAAGCTGCATATTCTCTCTCTCTATGAACCGGAAACGGCTGGCAGGCGCATCTGGGCGGCCGGGCACCCGGTGGGATGGCACCAGGTTCTCGAAATCCTGAGGAAACACTTCCCGAACGAAGCAATTCCGAAGGACCCGCCAGCATCGCCTCTCGATCCATGCCCCTGGAGAATCGATATGGCATTGGAGGTGAAGCTGTTAGGCGGGAAGTGGATTGACTTGGAGACGTGTATGGTAGATGCGGCGAAGAGTCTCGGATATACGGACGCTATCTGAGCGCATGATGCTTCTAGACAACGCAGTATACTTATCATGCTGTCCATGTAGATGTAAGATCCAATTATTAGAAAGATTGCATCAAGGATCAGCCGATGTGACGCATATATGCACGTCGTGCCTGAGCTTTCCTCGGAAAGGTCGCGTTTCCAGTCACGTGTTTAGGGGCTGTCGTCATGCCGAGCTCTGTTCCTGACCCCTGGCCAACTCTTCTCCTGATACGGCCAAGGCAGAGTCTCACCATGCTCGACGCTTCCAGCAGCACAGCGAGGTGCATTTATACCCCGTCGTTGTACGACCCTCAGTGCGCCATATATCGCCCCTGTAGAAGATGGCACCTCTTGGACCCGGCTCTCTCATTGTGATCGTTGGAATCACCGGTTATATCGCCTCGCACACTGGTCTTCAGGTACTGAAGGCTTCCGGGGGACGGTTCGCTCCATGGTCAAGGCTGAGCAACTGCGTTCCGCGTATGAAAGGGAAGGCATGGACGTCAGTCCGGTGAAGCTGGAGTTTGTACCCTGGACGGCCTCCTCGGTGAGGCGCAGTTCGAGTCGGCGTTCACCAGCGCGGACGGCGTCATCCATCCGGCACTACCCGATCTGTTTTCGGAAGCTGTCGTAAACAAGACAATCGATTCGACTATGACTACACTTCGGGCCGCGGCCAAAGTTGGGATCAAGCGCTTTGTCCTCTCGGGAACATTGGCCGCTATCCTCGCGCCCGGAAGCCCCAACATCCCCAAGGATCGCTTGATCACGGGCGATGACTGGAATGAGGAAGGTATCGAGCTGTATCGTACCGCGTCCGACGAAGTGAAGAAGTCCCCGATCTACACCCTGTATGTGTACATGGCCGGAAAGGTGCAGGCAGAACGCGAGGCATGGAACTACGTCAAAGTTAACCAGGTTAGTGCACTTTGCGTCCGATTGTCATCTGTCGTTGATGGCCATCGAAAAGCCCCCGTATGAATTCACCGTCGTCATACCGGGTAACAGCTGGGTACCGAATCTCTTCGGAGAACCGGCGGCATCATTGACTTGGCTTACGAACCTTCTGACGGGTGATCTGACATCGCTCTGCATGGCGCCGAGTATGCCGCTTCTGATTACAACCTCGTTCATCCTCTGATGTTGATGTGTGCATAGCATACATTGTCGATGTACGCGATTGCGCTAAGCTGCACGTCATCTGGCTGTTCGAGCCAGAGGCGGTCGGGAACCGCGTTTTCGCTGCCGGGTACCTGGTTGGCTGGAGCGAAGTGCTGTCCATCCTCAGGAAGCACTATCCCGATCAGCCCATTCCAACCAATCCTCCAGCATCGCCTAACGACCCATGTCCGTTTAGGCTCCATATTGCTCTTGCAACAAAGCTAGTAGGCGGGGAATGGATCGGTCTGGAGCGGTGCATCGTAGAGTCGGCAGCGAGCTTAGGGCATCGGAGTGTTGCCGAGTGATGTAGCCAATGTCAGAATATGGTAAGACATGTACGCAGTATCAGGGGAAACTAGTATAAGACATTAAGAATGAAGGACGCAAGCGTTATATGTGTGGCAACGAGGACGCGATTGTGCACAATTAGGTTCTTTGCGCTGCGTGCCCCCGCCTTCCGTTACCAGTATATCAGCTGATTGCACAGAAACCGTCGGCTGAGAAGGGCAAACGCCGCGAAATACTCGGTGTGCGTCTTTCCCTTACAAGGGGAGTGGCTTGATCACCGCAGGAATAACAGCGGCCAGCCTTCCGTGGGGAGTATGCGGTAATGACATGGAAATGTAATGGACATACATAGCTCCACGGAGGCACTTTGCCGCCGACTTTTCCGTGGGGCGGAGAAGTCATGGCAACTTCATGGCAGACTGCCTCGTAGGAACGGCCCGACGCGTTCGCTTGCCCTTGACTTTCTCCTACGACCTGACCCACTTCTACAGTCAATGCTGCGGGCCAGACACTGCCGCACGAGCACCATGGTCATCGCCGGCTATATAAAGGGCATGCATACTCTAGGGACTTGTCGTTAAACACGAGCACAACGCCTCTCTCACATCTCGTATCGAACATGGCACCTCTCCCTCACGGCGCTCTCACTGTCATTGTCGGCATCACCGGCTACGTGGGTTCTAACACCGGTCTCCAAGCACTCAAGGCTGGGTACCGCGTTCGTGGCACGGTCCGGTCTATGGCGAAGGCGGAGGAGCTCCGCGCCGTCTACCAGAAGGCAGGAGCGGACGTCAGCCCCGACAAACTCCAGTTCGTCACGCTGGACGACCTCTACAATCAGTCTAAATACGAGGGCGTCTTTGCTGGTGCCGACGGTGTCATCCATCCGGCCTTGCCTACCCCTTCCGGCGGAGATGATTGGGTTGATCAGATAATCCAGTCGACCCTCATCCCCTTGCGCGCAGCCTCGAAAGTCGGCATCAAGCGTTTCGTCCTCACGGCGACGCTCGGTACCGTTCTCATGCCTGGAAGTCCCGACATTCCGACCGATCGGCTTATCAATGACAAGGACTGGAATGATGCTGGGATCCAGGCTTTCCAAACTGCCACCGAAGAGGATAAGAAGTCACCGAGCTTCTTCAGATATCGGTATGTTGCCGGAAAGACTTTGGCCGAGCGTGCAGCGTGGAACTTTGTCGAAACGCAAAATGTTGGTACCTCGTTTCTTCAACACTGGCTACTACTGACACATCTCTGTAGCCATCGTTTGACCTGGCCGTTATCATCCCGCCCATGAACTGGGGTCCGAAGCTGTACGGCTCGTCTGCGATCTCACTCGATTGGCTGGGCAAACTCTTGGAGGGCGATGAGACCGCCTTCTCCATGCCACCGTGTATGTCCGATCTGGATTGTGCTTATTTTCATCTGCTAATAGGCGATTGTCGCAGTCTACATCGTGGATGTGCGTGACGACGCAAAGCTGCACATCGTCGCCCTGTCCGACCCGGATGCAACGAACAAGCGCGTCCTGGCCGTGGGGAATCCGCATGGGTGGAACGAGGTCCTGGCCATTATGAGGAAGCACTATCCGAAGCAGCCCATCCCTGCGGACAGACCGGCGTCGCCTCTTGATCCTTGCCCGTGGAGGGTCGATGATTCGCTTCCGAAGAAGATGCTGGGTGGCAAATGGATCAGTCTGGAGCAGACCATCGTGGATTCTGCGGAGAGCCTGGGTTACTAAGCTGTCATGATAGCTGATGACAAGCTTGAGAAGTAGCATAGAGTTGATAGGATGGACTAGTGCGGAAGTACACGTGGCATATGTAATGGTCATTGCAGCGCGGAAATGATAACTCCGTCCTGCATCTCACTCAATATTAACCTTTACACTCCCCCGCTCTTCCATCTGCGGAACATGCAGAAGGAGGATCCCATTCTCCAGCTTCGCTCTTACGCGGCTTCCATCGACGGGACGTGGAAGCGTAAAAGTGCGACTGAAGACGCTCGAGTACATCGACTCTTCGGTCGGTGCGGTACTACTTTTCGACACTAGGGATCTATGTCAGAGAATGTTGTGGGTGCACAGAAGCTGACGTGTACTTACCGTCGGTTCCATTTTTGGCTATCGTTTCGCCGTTCTGAGCCGCAGGTTTGTGCTCCCAGTTCCGCTTGACGACTTTGCCTTCAATTGTCAAGGACTTTCCGCCTTCTCCAACGCGGACTTCAAGATCCTCCTTCTTGACGCCAGGAAGCTCGGCTTCGACAATATACTCCTTGCCTTCTTCGGTCAACTCGACAGCCGGGGTACGCACGAAAGTAGACCCGAAGAAGCTGTCTGCCTTGGGACCAGGCTGGTTGCGAGAGTCGAGAGCATTGGCCTGGTTGTTGGGGCGATAGTATTGAGAGTGGTAAGGGTGCTCAATGAGAGCAAAAAAGGGATCTTCGAAAAAGCGCCGAGACATGTTTGGCGGAGATCTGCTGCTTGGCGGAGATCTGCTGCTTGGCGGAAGTATCGTCGGTGGGGTTCTCAGTGTCGGGTTTGCAGTGTGGAGATGAGACAGTGTAAAGCCGTCTAATTTATGTCCTCCAATCCCAAGACGAGCAGCGTCGTCATGCAGAGGCAGGAGTGCCATGGAATCACAGCATCGAATGTTCCAAGTCTGTGGCTATTTCCCAATCTAGTTATAGAAAGTGTGAGAAAGTTCTTCGAAACATCGCTGCGCAGTTCCTTGTTGACGGCACGTGCGAATTACTGGTTGATTGTTCCAGAAACGAGTGGACACCATGTGTAATGAGCAGATGGAACGGTGGCACCCAGTTCGATGCAAGGGACCGGAAGCTTCCAGAACGGTCTTCCAAGACAGCGTCGATCACGTGATCTTCCGGCTCGTGCAAGCGATCGGCCTCTATATATACCTCACCTTACCACGCCGTATTTCGACAGCAAGTCACATCGAAACTCAGCATACCCCAAGCAGTCACTCAAGCCACCATTCCACCCCTTCGCCACACTCATCTCACAATGTCTCGCTCTCCGTTCTACGATCCCTTCTTCGGCCTCATCGACGCGCAACTGCACCCCTACGCCGGCCACGCATCGCAACGCAACCGGAAGGCATCTGGCCAGCCGGATAACTTCTATGGCTCGGCATTTGTACGCACCCCCGCTGTCGAGATGACTGAGGAGAACCGGGAATACGTCGTAGAGGCAGAACTTCCCGGTGTACGGAAGGAGGATTTGGAGGTCCGCGTCGGCTCCGGTGGCAAGACTCTCACGATTGAGGGTAAGGTCCTGAGGCGCGGCTGGCAGCCAAAGACCGCCCAACCCACATCGCCAGCCAATGTTGAAGGCGCCCGACCAGCAGCCGAAGGAAAGACGAATGGCACCGAAGTGACCAGCAAGCCGACACCGGAACCGGAGGCTGAGTCGCCCTACTCCGCGGTCTTCTCCCGGACGTTTTCCCTCCCCAGACCGGTCGACGGCGGCAAGGTCAGAGCCAAGCTCGAGAACGGCGTCCTCCTGCTGCACGTACCCTGGATGGAGGAGCCTGGTAGCGTAAAGGTGAACATCGATTGAACGCGGCGGGATCCGGAAGTTGTAGGTAGTAGGGCATGGCTCTTGATACCGTTGTCGATATCGTTTGTCTAAGAATTCATATAACCGAAAGCTCTCAATATGTCAGCCCGGATTGCATCGAAAGAGTCAGTGCTTGATTCATTCCAACTATGAGTACATCCAAACAAGTGTACATCACATACACATCCCGCCCACCACGGACCACCGCTAGTGCTGGATAGCCGCGTGTTCCCTGAGTACCGCGTTCAAGCCCTCGCGCTGGACACAGTTCTCAAACTTGAAGCTCGCTGCGAACGCCTCGAGCTCGTCCTCGCTCAGGCCCTTGAAGTATTCAGCATACTCGGGGTACAGGCACTCGGCGAGGAGGATGTTGCGGACTGGTCGGCCGAGATGACGCGCCGGGTTCCAGGTCGGCGGGTAGCGCTTCTTGATTGCGGGACCGTTCTGCACAAGCCAGTGCTCCATCGGCTGGAAGGTGTCCTTCACGTCGCTCAGATCAACACCCCACGCGTCCGCGGCCAGCACCTTCTTCTTCTCGATGAAGGGCTGGAGCTTCTTGACGTAGGGAGAGTCGGGCGCCGCATAGACCATTCCTTGGAAGCCAATATCCTGATCGCACGTCAGACAAGTATGAATGTAGACGACAATGCGCACCTTATACAGCCAGATACTCCATGAGATCTTTTTGGCATCGTATATTGAGAGCTGATCCCTCAGCACCATGTACCTGGCCTTGTTGATCTCCTCCCACTTCGGGCCATCCGCCCATTCCCGCGCATATACCGGGCCGAACTCCCCATTCCAGATGTGTCCCTTGATCTCCTCGTTGTACGCGATCTTGCGCTGGAACGTCTTCTCGAGCACGCTCTTCTGGGCGCTGCTGGCCGTGTACAGCTCAGGCGACGCGGGAAATCCGTACCCCGCGTAGTCGTGGATGGCGTAGACGCTGTTGGGCATCGGCGGGCGGCCCATGAAGTCGCTGAAGTCCGCCGCGTACGTGTTCCCGTCGTAGAACTGGATGTGATGGGGGTCGATCTTGAGGATTGCCGCGTTCACGCGGTCATACCAGGCCAGCAGCCGCTGCGCCTTCTTGCTGTCTGCAGGCTCGTTCAGAGGATTGTAGCCGGCAACCCACGTGTTGTCCTTGTACCTCTCGGCGAGTGCCTCCCACAGCTTGATTGTGCGGTTCTGGAACTCGATGTGCTCCCAGAACAAGGCGCGGGTAAGGCCGGAGTCTAACACCGGCATATAAGTCCAATGCTCTGATACAATCGAGATACAGGGCGTACCGCAATGCCAGCCAGTGCTCTGCCCACCTGGTGCAGCGTGCAAGTCAAGGATGGTGTAGATCCCATGCTTGCCGCAGATGTTGATGATCCGATCGAGCCACTGAAATCCACGCTCCTTGAACACGCCCGGGTTCATGTCATCCTCGAAGTGGCGATAATTGAAGGGCACTCTGAGAAGTGAATCAGTTTCTAGTAGACAACGACGTCGAAGCAATGGGATGAAACACACCGTAAACAGTTGAGCCCAAGCGAGGCAAAGAACGCAGCGTCCTTGTCATCGAAGAAGTACTCAAGGAGCTACAAGAGAAAAATTAGTAGTGTCGTATGGGGGAGAGCACATACACGCACCCTGGCGAAGAAGAAGTCGTACTTCTCCTGGCCGAGCACCTCGAGAAGCGCTTCACGCATGCCAGTCTCATGGCCCGGGTAGCCGGTGATCTGTCGCGGCAGTTAGCAGCAGCTCATGACATCTCGCTACGATCACTCACGAAGTTCTCCATATTCATCCACCCACCGACAGCAGCACCCTTGAGGATGATCGGATTTCCATCCTTGTCAATGATCTCTTCGCCCTTGAGCTTGAGGATGCCTGTTGGTGCCGGCGCAGGTGCCGGAGGAATGGGAATGGGCTTGTTGACCATTTCAGTGCTCCCTTTCGACACTCAAGTGACAGAGGTTGCGGGCTGTTCGTTGGCCGGTGTATGACCGCCGTGTTGCACCGAGCATGCTTGCATGGCCAGCTATTAAGGACAGACACTGTTCGGACGTGTTGCCGGATTGGGACGGTAGAGGTATGTCACGGACAGCTCGACGCAAGGGAAAGGCGGAGGCGGAGGCTGTTCGGCAGAGTCGGTCCGACGGAGTTGTGCCTAAACCGGGTCCGACAATAAATGACCATCCTCGCCAGAGTTAGTGTTCTTTGCAGGATCACGCTGTGCCTATTCTCGACGCGTTCTATTTCTAGATTTTCTGTTTCTCTAATAACCAACACTCTTGGCAGTGTCGACCACAGTATTGTCCAGAGCGATCCACTTCCCGCCGAGGGCCTTACGACCTAGCTCATTGTCAAACTTCCACTTACTCTCCTCGGCCAAAATTCCGGTTACATCCTCTGGCAACTTCGTGCTGGGGAACGCCCGTCTCAAGGCAGCCAAGACCTTGTTCATTCCTATCGGGCCGGCGGCGGCGTAGATCCTCCTCCCTGCCAGCTCTGGCTCGGTCAGGGCCAGGATGTGCAGCTTGCCCGCGTCCCGCACGTCGATGTACCATTCTACGGCATTCATTTAGCAAATCATTCAATCAGCAAGAACCTACTACTCACGAGGGCGGTATGAGAGCACAGCAGTGTCGCCCTTGAAGAGGTTCGTGATCCAAGCCGCAGTCAACTTCGGCTCACCCAACAGGACTGGCCCCCAGGTCACTACCGGAAGCACGGACGACAATCCGAAGTGAGGCTGGTTTATCTCCCGTTAGTATTGTCATTCATGAAAAGAGACGATTGGACGCACCCTTTCTTCCCGAATGAACTTCCACGCGGCCTGTTCTGCCAGCGTTTTTGCCGCGCGATATTGAGCCCACCAATCCTTGGCTGCCTTGATCTCTTCCTCACTCAAGGCCATGAACTGATCTACCGCGATATCATTCCAGTCGTCTTCACCGAGGACCTTATCGGGCTCATTCGGCATTGACACGACGGCCGCAGAGCTCGACGTGATCACAAAGCGCTTGATGCTACTCTCCTTCGCCGCAACCCGCAGAGGAATAAGAACGCTCTCGACCGTCTTCGGGACGAAGTCGGCACCGCCCTCGAAGTCTGGAAGCGCGACATGCGCGACACCGTCCGCACCGGCAAACGCGGCTGCAAATTGCTCCGCGCTCATGAGGTCATTGACGGTCACGAACTCGAGGCACGCGGATGTTGCATCGACGCCGGCTTTCTCGTAGGCAGCGCGCAGAGCTTCGGCCTTTTGAGGGGATCGGACGGTTCCGCGGACGCGGTAGCCCAGTTTGAGTGCTTCCAATCCGACGTGGGAAGCGATGTATCCGGTGATGCCGGTGACAACAATTAGAGAGTTGGGAGCGAGAGCCGGCATGATTGTGTTGTACTTTTTTTTCCGGGGCGAAGGAGGGTCTTGGAGTTGTTGAATGGGAGGTAGTCGACTTTGCTGGGGGATCATTGGATTGGAGCGTTATTTATTCCTTTGGCGTCTCATGACGCCATTTGCTGCGTCTCGCATCGACATTTGGATCTGTCAGCATTTATACCGCTATGTTGGTGTCTTGCGCAGAACGATTCAGCGCGGAAAATGCGCTGACAAAGCGAATGATGAATAAGAAGCCAGACAATGAATGGCTCAGGGTCGATCCGACGAGTCCGGACATGCCGTCACACTTGGTAGAGTAGTACGTCGTCCGATCGTCCGATTAGAACGACCTGCTTGCTTGCGTTCTGCGGTTTTCAAATCAGCGATAGGGCTCCACATAAGAGACTGGTTAGCTATCAATGCCCAATTCAGGAGTAAAGGGACTGCACGACGCAACATGCGATCTTCACGACCTGACCTAATTGGGATATCGAATTAGGTAATCCAACGAACAAGAACCGTAACGTCACTGTACAAAACACAACAAGCCAGTGGTATCCAGCCA